>JANHFX010021969.1:0-40639 GCA_027560015.1 Chloroceryle amazona | reverse complement strand
TAGCAAAAATATCTAGTTCTATACTTTATAATAATCTTAAAAATATATATATATATCATAAGCTTGAGCCAGCAACATTGCAGTTGTAAAAACGTCTGTTGTGGGAGGAACTTCTAAATGCAGAATATTGCTCTGACTGGACAAAGTGAATTATTTTCTTGCAAGAAAAAACAACTGCTTTGGCAAATACACATGCCTAAAAAAGGGGCTGGATTTACATGGCTTTTAAATAAAAAGCTTATTTTCTTTTCAAATTATCTTCATATTGCAGGTATCAGATCTGGTCTTATTTTATTTGCTGAAGTGAGTCTTCAAATGAAAATTCAGATGTCCCTTTGGAAATTCTTTTGCTTTTTAATTTAACAAGGAAAGAAGTTTAGTCTTAAACAAGACATCTTTTCTCCAAAAATGTTCCGTAGGCATTAGTTTTAAATGGGTATTAACAAAACTAGAGAGTTGTAAATAGTCTGACTAAAAATCTCCTCAGAATTATTCAGATTTTCAGCCTCTTCAGAGTGAATCATTCCACTAGTTCTGTAGTTGTCATAGAGACAAGACCTGAACTTGCACATTTTCTTAAGTAAAGCTGAACTAAAACTTATTCATGCTGCCTTTATAAATCATAAAAAAGCATGTAGACTTCATCTCTGAACAGAATAAATATTTAAGTAAAAATCTAGATCGCTTATACATATATTCCCAGTTGGAATAAGAATAACCAAATAGGAAAACAGTTGCATAGTGGTAGTAGGACCCCTTCTAAAGAAAGAAAAAAAGGAAACCTCTCCCCCCCACAACTTGAATGTCTTAACTCTCTTGATCCATCAGTGAATATTTGTTTGTAACCTACCACGGATTGCTGCTGTCCCACAGAAACAATAGAAGTTAGACCGTTTAGTGGCAAGAATTCCTTTGCAGTCTGCAAAGGGTGTCACAGTATGCACAAGACTGCACTGAAAAATGTGAATCATTGCTTGTCTTAGCTCCCAGGACTAAGATCTCAGTGATATTTTTGGGTTGTGTATTAATGGCAATATTCAAATATTATCAGTCTAAACCTCTTTTAACATTGATAGAGGTTTGTGAGTACTTTAATAGACAGGGAAGTTCTTGATAATAAGCCCAGAATCTCTGAGAGATAAGTTGCATAAAACTTCTTTTATATTAGTATTGTTTATTGAATAGATGGAATGTTGGGGCTTTTTTTGTTCTTGTTTTTTTTGTTGTTTTTTTGTTGTTTCTTTAGGAAGGAAAATTTTTATTCTGAGTTAAAGCAACTTGTAAAACTCTTCAAATTAATTTTTTGATCCTAGAAATATGGAAGTGTATTTATGTTGTGTTTTGGAAGTGGTTTTCTATTCTTAATGAGCCTACGTATTTTTAATACAGTTGATTGTATTTGTCTGCAAGATAGGGGCCTAGTATTTTTTTCATAAAGGATTACCTACAGCTGTATGTAGGCAAGTTTATGCTAATATGAATTTTCATCTTTTGTTAGCTATGGAAGTTCTTGTATAGAAAAACACAACTGGGAAAGGAAATGCGGAGGGCATTGACCTAATGACTGATTTGCCATATTGCTTTCAGAGTTCTCCATAGAAGAAGGAAGCTCTCTGAGTTTTCAAATTTATTATCTGATGAGTGAGAGAATTCTGTTTGCATAAGTTGTTAGTGTAAGGATTTTCATGGTCTTTTATTTTAATTAAAGTGGAATTGTTCTTTTTCTATCATGAAAAAGTAACTTTCACTAGCACTTCAAGAAATGCTAGTTAACTAGATGAAATACCAATTAAATGTCTTCTCTCTCAAGACCAACTTTGAGACTACTCTGCAGTTGATGTAATTGTTTTCTAAAATGAGACTCTAAGGAGAATATCTTATTTTAATTTCTTCTGTCAATCAAAGGTTCCCCAGAATTCATGTTCCTTAAAATTGTAGCTCTATGGCTTTTGGTAGTGAGAATTTCTGTGTCCCTTCTACTCATTCATTTAAGAAAAAAGAAGTCTCTGGGACTTCAGTGGAATTACTACAATCTGTCATGACAACTTCTTTACTGTTTTACACTTCCCAAGCTTTTGAGTCTGCCAAAATGGTAATCTATTAAGAAGCCTCTAAGTAGGCTTTGAATTTAGACTGCAATGACTTGGAAGATAACTGGTTTTAAGTAGGCAATAATCTGGCTTTCTTCTAAAGCCCTTATGAATGGTGGCCTCAAAAAACTTCTGTGTAGCCTGCATCTCTAGAATTAAATGAGAACTAAAATAATCAATGCCATCTGTTTTTCATGCATTTAGTTACTTATTTTTTCTAGACTAACTAAAGCCATTGGTTGACTTACCTATTTCTGCCATGTGCTTCCCTCACAACCTTTTCAAACTTGTGTCCAAGTGTGGGAGTGGAAAAATAAGGTGTCAGTTCTGTGAATTGTAGTACTTCCTATGTATGCATTGACTAAGTAAGTGATGCTAAAGAACTAATTTCTCCCCTCTAATTACGGCTGAGTTTTATAATGCAATACGGGATTGAATAATCTAATATGGGAATGCAAAGCTATATAAATCAGGATTATTTTTTTTTGATCTTCAAGGAGATTTCCCTATTTTAAAAATCTGTGCTATTTTCATGGACACAGAAGTTTTGTAGGGTAATCATAAGCTTATTTCATGGAAAAAAACTGAGTGCATACTCAGTTTCTGTGCCTACTAAATGCAAAACCAACCAAATTACCTTTTTATTCCAAAGAAAAGAGGAAAGGAGGAGGAACAGATCTGTAAGGGAAGAATTCTGTCAGCACTTGAAACCTAGCATTGTGATGAAGCTCACTGCAACTATTCTTATTACAAAGCCACTGTTATAAACAGGGGACTGTTCTATAAAATATGATAAATATTTAGCCAATGTTTAATCCCTTTACTGCTCTGCACTGGATTTGGCCAGACCTTAAATGAAACAAATTTAAGGACACTGCATTCTTCCAAATTTCATTAGTAGCAGAACATTGAAATTAGGTAGTGTTTACCATTAGCCACTCAATGCATTTAAGGTGATGTTTATTCAAAAGTAGAACTGTAGTCTAAGAGCATCACAGTGGGTTCAGTAATTAGAAATGAGAATTTGTCCTGTTTTTTCACTATTTTGTCAGTCTAAAGCTGATTTTTTTTTTTTTTGGTGTGCTGTAAAAATGTGTATAAATTCTGTAGTGTGTGTGTAATTTTTCTCACTGAAATTTGTGCCGTCAATTTAAATAACAAAGCCATTGACATAGAGTAAATGAGTTGAACATACAGTCAGATGTTAAATTAAAAGCTACTGATGGTTATGCAACTAGAAGTTCAGTTAAAGCAGTGAGACCAAAACACAACGAAATTTCTTATTACTGGACAGTTGTTATTTTCTCGTGTAGAATGCAAAGATTTGCTGTTCTAGCAGAAGACTCCCTAAATAGTGCCTGGACAGCCAAGGTTGCCTACAGTGTGACACTTACTGCATTTTCATGTCTATGAATATAACAGGTTGAGGGACTCCACCTGTGCTTTAGTAATGTAAAGGCTCAAGTATAAAAATATTTGCAGGTATAGAAGCCACTTAGGCTGAAACATGACTATTACAAATACAAATTGTCATTTCTTTGCTTAAATGCAAAGATACAAGGAACACTGTGAGCTGGGGCTGTTCAGCCTGGAGAAGAGGAGACTCAGGGGAGACCTCATCACTCTCTACACCTACCTGAAAGGTAGTTGTAGGCAGGTGGGGTCTGGACTCTTCTCTCAGGCAACCAATGACGGAATGAGAGAGAGGGCATGGCCTGAAGCTGCGCGTGGGGAGGTTTAGGTTGGATATGAGGAAGCCCTTCCTTACGGAAAGGGTCATCAGACACTGGAATGGCCTGCTGCGGGAGGTGGTGGAGTCACCATCTCTTGTGGTGTTCTAGGAAAGATTGGATGTGGCCCTTAGTGACATGCTTTAGCTAGGTGGTGTGGTGTAAGCTCTTAGGCTGGACTTGATGATCTCAAAGGTCTGTTCCAGCCTCTATGATAATTCTGTGTAATTCTGTGTATTTATTTGACCTCTCTGTGCCAGTTGGTCCTTATGGAGCTCACTGACTTCTCTGTATGTTGAGGAAAGAGTTGTCTGGAAGAACCACTGACAATTGAAATATTGTTTCGTGACCATTCTTAGCCCTGCATAATAATTTTGACTGGAAATTACTTAAGTCTTGAATAGACATACCCATGTATGCACACTCTTAGGTCAGTTCCTGAACTGAAGAATCTAACTGTGAAAATCATGTATTTTGTAGGGCTCTAGCTGACATGAACAATGATGGGAGGATGGATCAGTTGGAGTTTTCAATAGCTATGAAACTTATCAAATTAAAGCTACAAGGTTATCAACTCCCATCTACACTGCCTCCGGTCATGAAACAGCCGCCTATTGCTCTGCCTAGTGCTCCAGGATTTGGTAAGCTCATTGTTTTCCGCCTTGTTAGCTTGTACTGTAGTAACAGAAGTCGAACATGATTATTGTTTCATTGTTTCTAAAAGAAACTTTTAGTAAAAAGTACTTCTAAAAGTACATGGACTCAAAAACAAATACTGCCACACGTGTGCGCTTGTTCCAATAAAAATAGCTTGGAGAGCTTTTAGCACCCAACCACGCTGAATAATATAAGTTGATGTCCTATTTGCTTCATTTCTTATACTGCTCCCACTATGTTGCAAACAAAAGTGTTTGCAGGGAAAAAGAAGATGGGTACGGTATCAGGGCTAGTGCAATCCGAAGTGGTGGAGGTTTTATTTAAACTGTTGACACTAAGGGATCTCCACCTTTGGCAAGATTAGCTGTATTTTTCTTGACTTTTTACAGATGATAGTAATAATGCACCCCTCTGCTTTTATTTTGTGAACAGTTCTGCACAGGTATTATCTTCCAGCTGCTGATTCAGTTCTTGTGGTTAGGTATTGCCAAGGAGGCCATCATTTCAAGGGAAAGAGTAGGGGAAATGGGATGGTGAAAAGAAAATAACTAAATGAAGCTGAACCTCATGTATGACACCTCATTGTTCTGCTGTATTTTGTAGTGAGAGGTTCTGTACCTTTCTCTTTTAGTTGTTGCTGTGACTCAAGTCGATGGAGAATTTTTTCTGTCTTTAAGGGAATAGTGCATTTGATAAACTGTGTGCAACCACATTGTTTCATCAGCTGTCAATTCCACAAGTTTTACAGTTTTTGACTTGAGAAATCAGTGAAATAGAACAGGGCAAATGCTGGTTTAAGTAAGAAAAGACATAATAAAATCAAACCCTCAAGAAAACGAGCAAAATCTGTGACTTTCTTTTTTCTCATTGACTGTAGACTTGATCTCAGTAGTTTTCACACACATTCTTCCCATTGGCATGACTGGATCTCCTTAACCTCCCTGTTATCCATGCAACTGTGCTTACACCTAAAATACCTCATTACTCTGCTTTACCCTATTAGCTTTGCACTGTTTCATCTTGACAATAGGCTGCAAGCAGTTATCCTGAAGCTTGCTCTTTTCAGCTGTGGCTAAATGTAGGCTTTGGGTTCATTACTCACTGGAAGTTGACAGTGCTGCTCTTCATTTAGTTCAAGGCAAACAATTATTTTCTTCAGCAAATGCTAATAGACTTTTTTGGTCAGTGTTGCATCCAGTGTGATCTTATATGCATATGTTATAAAGTGGTATGTTGTTCCCTCTGCATTATTTTATGTTCCCCTGCTGTGCTAATGGTGCAGCAGACTGTAAGAATTCTTTCAAGGGGTGTGTGGAAGTTTCCATTTTAATTTGCTCTTTAATGCTGCATTTACTGCTGGGTTGCAGGCTGCAGTTAAATTGTTGTATCATAATAGGAGTCTCTAAATTAGAAAAAATATCTCCTTTTCTTGCCCGTAGGTATTGGGGGCATTGCCAGCATGCCATCTCTTACAACTGTTGCCCCAGTGCCAATGGCATCTATTCCAGTAGTAGGAATGTCTCCACCATTAGTATCTTCTGTTCCTGCAGCAGCAGTACCTCCCCTGGCTAATGGAGCTCCTGCTGTTATACAGCCTCTGCCTGCTTTTGCTCATACTGGTATGCTAAATACTGAGACTCTGTTTGCTTTCTTGCTATTAACAAATTATTTTGCCATTTTCAACAGTAGGAATAAAATTAGCCATTCTAACTTACTTTAAAGAATGACCTTGGGTAAGGACTGTATTTTGGTTTAGCCTAATGGAATTGATTAGCAAACTTACATAAAAGTTAACAAAAGAAACATGGACATACCATACTGTGTCGGTCACATTGAGTAAAGCATTAACCTTATTATAACAGCAGTGTGATAAAGCTATCTTGCCAGTAAAATGTTGCCTAGACATAGGTACTCTCCTGTTTATAACTATCGATGTACTGCTGTTTCTTGGGATTATTTAAAATACTGGTCTACATATGGTTTTAACATTAATCACAACATAATTTGATATCAACAGAGTTTGCATAAAATGCAAAAGTAAAAAGACATGAGAGAAGTGCCTGTATTCTTTCACCTATTTTGTTAGACACTTTTTTAAAGGGATACCATCAGAAGAACCCTATTGCTATTTGATGTTAGGAACTAGATGAATATTGAAATTCTACACTTAGAAATGCTAACACTTAAAACTACATGTGTTCTCTTATTTACAGCCACGTTGCCAAAGAGTTCTTCCTTTAGTAGATCTGGTCCAGGATCACAGCTAAATGCAAAACTACAAAAGGCACAATCGTTTGATGTGGCTAGGTAAGTTGGTATGGAATGAGCGTATGTGTTTATCTGGTTCCCCAGAGTTAGAAAAATAACTTCTCTTTTGCAAAGTTGTTTTCTGAAATAATATTTACTTGTGGAAATCAATTTCTGCTGAGATTTCAGGATTTCACAGGATACTGTGGTTTTACAAGGAATGCTCCATGAATCATTGTAATATAATAATTAACTCTTACACTATATATGACACTACATTCAAACTCTTGAAAACTTAATTTTTAGGAAAGCATTTGCTTCTGTAAACATCAGCTGCATTGTGTAATACTGCACAGCCACTTCTCCATTTAGTGCGAAAACAGAAGTAATACTACTTAAAATTAGCAACTCTAGGATTATTTTTAAAGCAAAATATTTTAATAGTTCTCATATTTTAACTGCACTCTACATAACTTTTTTTAATATATTCAAGTTCTGCATGAAAGAAACCACCTAAAAGGCTTTAAATTATTTCAAGGCCTAGGAAAATGTATGGTTAGGCAATACGTATTTTATTATGGTCTGAAGAAATGTATCTAACAAAACTTTCGTAGCGGAAGTAAGATAGTAATTTTCCAAAGTTTTTATAAACCACTTTTCTATACTACAGATTTTTTTTTTTTTTCAAGAAGAAAATGGTTTGCAACATTATTTCATGATCTATTTTTTATTTTCATTTTTCTTTTGTTGAATATTCTTGTGTCCTATTATTAAATAAGTGACACTACTGATTATTGGCAAAAAGGATTAAAAATGTTTCAAAACGAACAGTTCTTTTTCTCTTTGAAATCTAGTGCTGTCAGGAAGATAGCAGTGATATTCTGATATAATTCTGATATAACAAGAAGTTACCTGCTTTGTTTATAACAACACAATATTTATGGCGAATGAAGTTCAAGAAACTTCAGCTGAAATGGTTTCTAGAAATTCCATGAGAGGTCTGCCATAGTTTTGGGGTTAACTATATCTGAATTTTGCTGGTTGCCTTTATTGCCAACAAAGGCCTGAACCTCAGGTAAGATGACTTCTTTTCTGAGGTGAACTTGAATGGTTCTTTCAACCTGTTTGGGCCAGGGTTGGAGCTTTCTTAGCTCAATCACTGTTACTTTAGTAGCTCTGAAATGTCTGCCAGCAATGAGAGAGCTATTCCTTCATAGAATGCTGCTGATGCCTAGCAGTGAACTGGCCTGTGTCTTCAAGTTTTATTTTGGAGAAAATAGATAGCAAGGTAATTGATTTGCAGAGTTTGTAGGAAGGGAGGAAGAAGGGTTAAGTCCATTAAACTGAAATGTAAAGTTGAAGGTATTTTTTTCTCTACTTGAGAATCATTTTGAACTTTGAGAAGGGTGAAATTAAAAATTCAATTTGCAATGGCTTTATCACTCTGTCTGCCAAGTCACCAGTAGTGAACTCTTGGCAGGCATGGTGTTTGGGATACATGTCAACTGTTTTTTGTCCTCCAGCATTTTTTCTTCCAAAACTGCTATTTGAGTGCCTATGAAGGAGAGTTTCATTACTTAATGTGTAGTAACCTTACTTCACAGATCAAGGTACATATATGTGCAATACAAAGCAGATTTAATATGTGGAAATTCCAAGTCTAGCAAAACTGGTGAGACAGGAAATCACATGGATAAGATTTAAATAGTCAGCTTTTTTTTTCAATGAGATCAGATTTTTGTTAGTTAAGCTTGTTTTTGCTTTGCTCCCATAAGAGTATCATTAAAGCACAATAGTTTGTAAATAGAAAATAGAAATAGAGGTGTTAGCTGTTTTGGGTCTTACGTGAAAATAGGATATGAAGTTAATTAGTAAAGTATTCATATAATCCTTTTCAGCTCAATATTGAAAGATATTGCCATGCTGTCTGCTCAGTGGACCAGGAAAAAGGGATTTGGTGGTTTTGGTTCTATTTTTTGAACTGAAATTTGGTATGCTGTTACAAATGCTTATTTCATCTGTTTGCTTCCCCACCCTCCCCCACTCCCCCCAAAAAAACACTACCAAAAAAACCCAGCAAACTTCGAAAGTGTGGGAGCTTACAGCTATAAATAACAGCACTCAACTTATGATGTGAATGTGTGAATGAATTAGAACTGGGAATATTATATTTGTCAGTTGTGTTCCATTATGAGACACTTCAATTGCTTTCAAATATAGTTTCTTCACACTTTTTTCTGTTTTCAGCATATTTTACATTTTATCAGCATTTGAATTATTTGATTAACACAACCAGTTAAAGACGGGGTATAGGGAGATATTGCTTCTGATGACTGGTAAGGCAGCTGTTAGCTTCATGTGATTAAGTTTAAAATTATATTTCCCCCCCCTCCCTATCCTTTTTCTAATTCTAGTGTGCCTCCTGTGGCAGAGTGGGCTGTACCTCAGTCATCAAGACTGAAGTACAGACAGCTGTTCAATAGCCATGATAAAACAATGAGTGGACACTTAACAGGTATTGAAGCAGTATTTTTTGTTGTCTCCTGTTTTTGAACTGTAAAAGGCCAATTGCAATAGCATTTAGAATGCTATTCAGATAGTAAGAGACTCTCATCTCTCTCTGTTGCCGTCATCAATATTTTTCTATTTGAACCTCCCAACTGCGTAATGATCTTGTTTACAAGCAAATATTCATTATAGGTAGGTTCATTTTATCACCAGCTTTCCTTTATTTTCTCCAAAGTAATCTGGCACTTGGAAAGGGTAACAATGAGTTATGTGAAAACATGTACAAGCCACTTACAGCATTCAGTTCATCCACTGATGAGGATGTCTATCATTTCAGATAGAAATTAAAATGGTGTACTGGCTTAGTTTTATTGATTCTGGAAGAATCTCCTTGTCTTTCATAGCTGCTTTTTTGTTTGGTTGGGCTTTTTTTTTTGCCTTTTTTTTTTGTCTTTTTAAATGTCTGATGTTGTAGAGAATGGAAAGGTTATACATTTTTTAGTATTTTCCTTTTGGAAGGAGCCTAGCTCATGCTGATAATATCTCTTCAGTGTTCCCAATTCAGAACTAAGCTCTGTTTGTGCTACTTGATAATGTGAGAAAAGGAGAAAGTTGCTTATTTGTTAATCCTTGTTTCACTCTGTTAGGTCCACAAGCAAGAACTATTCTTATGCAGTCAAGTTTACCGCAGGCTCAGCTGGCTACAATATGGTAAAAATAAATCTATCAATTTCCATCAAACTGGAAACTGTACTTAATACTGTATAATGTGCATTTTTTTCTCCCCATTAGGTCTCCTTCCACTGATAAATCATTATATGTTGCTCTTTTTAATGTATAACCTTTTAAAAGAAAGGCTGCACTGCTATGCTTAAATTAATATTACTTCACAAAAGTAAACGAGCATCCTTTGCACTATGCACGTAGACATTTTGTAAGTTTGTTTTCCATTATTGGGCTTTTAGGCAGATGAAGTGTTTAGCCTCCTATGTCTTCCCCATCCCTGATCATAGGTGATACAGCAGCAGTCAAACTTATACATTTGTACAGGTAGTACGAAAGGAAGCTTAATCCAGAATTATATGTTTGGGGGGGCTTGCCTGCCTTTTATGTGAGCAACTGCACTTGCTTTCTTTGATAAGCACTGATGTTTCTGTTATGTCTTAAAAAGCACTATTTCCTTCTCTGTTTCCTAACAAAGTTACTTTAAGGAAAAAAAAAAAAGTAACCCAATCATTCAGCAGATGATTAACCAAAAAATACTCTGCTTATTGCCAGCATTTAAGTAGGTTGTGTGGGTGGGGGAATGACGTCTGCATACTCCAGGAGTTCTAAACATAACTCTCTTAATCTCTGACATTCAAAACTGCCAAGTCTATTGAGATAGGGAATCGATTGTACAGCTTTTGTTGTCCTAAGTATTGCTCCCTTTCCTGGTACTTATTCTCTGGCAGTGGAACTGCTGTTGCTGTTCTCAGGGGCAAGATTTGTCACTGTTGTGACTGAATTTGCTAACTCGTAGACACACAAAGTGAAGTACTGATGTGCAGCCTGTCAGCTATTCCGTGGCAGTTGTTTTGTTATTTCCCTAGTAAAAATGTGGACACAGACAGTTAGGATAGATGATAAATTATATATTTGCATGCTAGGTTTTCATTATGCTGGCTTGTTCTTGTTCCTCAGACTGAGGAGTTCAATAACACAAACATGGATCAAATGAGGCTCTAATTGTCTTCCAAATTTAAATCCCTTAAAGTTCTGTACCTTGAGGCATCAGAAGAATGTATCAGTTGCTTACCTTTGATTTTCACAGTACTGTGGGAGATTTTCCTGCATGAGTGGAGTGTAGCACTCTAGAGCAACAAAGCTGATGGTTTGGCTGTTAAACTTACCACCTTAATATGAGTAAGAAATACTTTGCACATCTGTTGGAGTACTGATTTTAGGCCATCCAGGGATGTTAATCCATAATTCCTAATATGTGCATAATGTAAAAATGTTTGGTGCTTGTCAGGACTAGAATATTAATGACTTTGATTTTAGTGCAAATATGTGTTCTGGAATGTGAGATAGGAGCCTCCAGAAGGAGAAGGAAAACCAAACCAAAAAGTTCTACCAAACACCTGGGTTGATTCTTTTCTTAATAATACTGTATAGTGGATGTTCACAAGATGTTCAAGAAAACTCCCTTGATTAATGTTACTTATATAGCATATGGTACAGGCGCAGCACTCAAAAAAGCAGTCATGGCTATAAGGATAGTTTCAGGGTAGACATGCATAAGAAACATGGGAAACAGTGAAGCATTTGTTTTCTGCTTTTTATTTGTTTTGAAGAAACAAAGTAGGGTGGAAAAAGGTAGTGAACATTTAATTAATTTGGAACTCAATATATTAGAACTATGCTTTTTTTTATGGTGATTTTTAAATCTAACAATTTACTTACACTTTACCCTCCCTTTAAAAAGGAATCTTTCCGATATCGATCAAGATGGAAAACTTACAGCTGAAGAGTTTATTCTGGCTATGCACTTAATTGATGTAGCTATGTCTGGTCAGCCGCTGCCACCTGTACTACCTCCAGAGTATATTCCGCCTTCATTTAGGTAACTGGTTGTAATTCTGCAACTTTACATCTAAATTTTTATTTCTGTACTGGGAGTGTAAAGTACAAGAGATTGAAAAGTAACCCTTCTTCTTTTTGTTGTGTATCTATGGCACAGAGTGCCGCCTTTTTGGGAAATTCTTCTCCAGTGTTTTTATTACAAGTACTGGATACCAGAAGTAACAAGAATTCCTTGTAAGAGTACAGCTCTGGTCAATGTTTTATGTTAGCATACCGTCCAAAACTTATTCAGTCTGGCCATATATCTTTAAAGTGGTGTAGTTCAAGCTTATACCTCTGTAGAGTAAATGGGATGTATTGAAATTTGAAACAGGCTATGAATTTACACGGTAGCAAAATCTGATGCCTTTTGATACAGTTGTATCTGATTTGTAGTGGTGAATCATTACTTCTCTTTCTCTATTTCACTTTTTTTTTTTTGAGATGGGGGTGGGAAGATAGTAACAGAAATGGAAAGAAATGTTTGCACTCAAACATAGCTTCATGTTCTTGAAGCCCTCCTGAAGATTACTTTTTTGTTTGTTTATTCTATGTGGCGCCTTGTTTTTTAGCTTGACTACAGTGAGGACTTCCTCTATCTTTGCAACTTTTGCTGTAGTTTAAGTTGGTATTTCCCCAACCTTAGGATGGTCTCAAGCAAGATCTCTTGGGGACAGGGTTGAACACATCGCTAAGTTGCGTGATGCTGTGAATGTTGCAGTAAGTTTTTTTTCAGGTCACCAGTTTGTGCTGTTGGGACTCTGGAGAATACTGTTATTTTAATGGCAATGGCTGAGTAAAATCCTCTGGGTAACACTGAGGGAACACTAAATATCATTAAACATTACATCACTGCATTTAATTTATTATTTCATAATTAAATCATAAATTTGTTAGGCATAGGTTCTTTTAAGCAACTTGGAATTATTGCTTTATTGACAGAAGAGTACGCTCTGGTAGTAGCATATCTGCTGCAAGTTCAGGATCTGTAGACCAAAGGTTACCAGAAGAACCATCATTAGAAGAAGAACAGCAGCAACTGGAAAAGAAATTACCAGGTGAGCAAGCAAAAGCAAAGATATATTGTGTGCTGTTACCTGAGAGGGGTTGTCGTGAGGTTATGTGCTGTGGAGTTATGAAGGCTTGTTAGGAAATGCTTTTTTTGAGAGTTCAGTTTGTGATGTGTCAGAAGCACAGCCATGACATTGCTTGGTCCAGCTAATTCCTGACTGCTGCACGATCCTTTGTGTGGAGATGTGAACAGCATACAAGCTGCTTATCTTATGCACTCTTGACAGAAGCAGCACTTGGCAGCCTTCTTCTAGGACTGTAATGAAAAATTTTACTACCTCCACCCTCAGACTTAGGTGGAGTGTAGTTTGGATTATGTACTCTTTAATAAAAGATCACAATATATATAGGCCTGTTTCATTGCAGTCTGTGTAACAATACAATCTTTGTATTTAAGCTTTGACAGCTCTGCTTTGGGGCAAAGAAAAAGAAAAGGAAGAAAGGGGGGAAAAAAAAAAAAAGAAAAAGGGAGTAGAAAGCCTCCTAGATGGTAAATGGCCCAGTGTTAGGAAACACCTTAATATTTATCATCATCATCTCACTCTTCCTTGTGCTTTCTTGACTTTTGTTCTCGTTTATTCTAGGATGACCAGAAGGTCACACAGCTGAATATTTAGCAACATGACAGATCTGTACAGTGTCATAACAATGCTTTTCTTTATTTTCTAAGTTATTTTAGTTTTAAAATTAATTTCTAACACAGTATTGCCTCTTTGATCACAGCTTGGGTCTGAATCGATATTTTAAAAGACATTCCAAAGTAGTGCCAACATCCTTTCCACAAATCTATTAACTGATTTAAAGCTCATGACTCTGTGTGTTTAGTTAGGTTTATTTTTATTCTCCATACACTACTCTGTGTTTATTAAGTTTAATTTCCTCTGCTGCTTCGTTGCCAGAGCACTCGGTTTGGCGAGATGCTTCTAAAGCTCCTCAAAGTCAGGTTTTTACCTTTAATACTGTGACTATCTGCATCATCTCTAGAAGCTGTCTTGTTACTTTTCAGTCTCTTCCAGATCATTGTTGCACAATGAACAGCACAATTGCTGGTAGAAATCTTTGAAGGAGGCTACTGAGAATCTTTCTGAAAAGTGAAAGTTGGTAACTTATTTCACCCTTCAATTCAAACCTTTTAATTATTAGTTCCCAAGGACCTTCTATCTCTTTTCATACCAGGTTAGTTCAGGGGATCTGCATGTGAGCAATTCCATATGACTCTCATCTTTGGTTGTATTTTGTAATTAGCTGCTTGCTGCTGGTGGTCTGCTGGGTAATTCCTGGCTATAGGATGGTGAAGGGACATAGCGGGGCTCACAATGAAGCATTTGGTCTCAGGTGAGGTATATCTCTCTTGTATTGTTTCTTTTAGGCCTAAGTCTTGTGTCTCTGGAATCAGAGAATTTGGGTAGGCAGTTTGTCATGTCAGGAAGATCAGCCACTGCCTTAGCTTAGCTTCCTTATTAGGCTTCAAAATCATTCAAGTGTTCTTCTGTTGACCTGGTTGTCTTTTTCAGCTTGCTTATTGATACAATTGGATCTAATAGACTTGAGAGGCAGCTCTTTCATGCACTGGTTCTTCCACGGTATTATGTTTACTCATGTATACTAACTCTCAGAGGCCTTTACTACTTTGACCAATGCAGGAGTAGACTTACTTGTCTGTAGCTTTCAGAATCATTATCATGATGTTTCTTGAAGACTGGTGTTGCACTTGTCATCTAGTCTTACAGCACTGATGTTGATTAAAGAATGGATTGCACAGCTAGCAGTTAATGAATTTTCTGTTTGAACTATGGATTGACATTGTTTGGGACTAGCGGCATATTACTACTTCTGTTTTATTTTGTTTTAAAGCCATTTCTGCTTTCAGGAAAAGAGGAACTAGAGTGTATAAGTCTTCTGCTGTATTTGATGTATATATTTTCCAGTGTAAAGATCACTTAGATTCACAATAGTGAATGTCATCTTGCTTCTTCATTGGCTTTGATAAATCTGTCTAGGTGTGTGTTTGTTTCTTGGTTTGTTTGTTGTGTTGGGGTTTTTTTTGTGTGTTGGTTTTTGTTAATTTGTGTGTGTGTTTGTTTTTTCTTTCAAGACATTTGTTGTTATGTCCAGTTGCTACCTTGATTTTATGGAGTAGCCATCCTAGTCTGTTGGGCAGCCATCTTAGAACCTGGTGTTTCCTTTAAGTGGTATGCATTTTCTGAACCTTGAACATGGTATCTTAACGTCCATGCTTTTTGCAAGTGTTTTGCTCTTCTACCTATTCATTTTAACTGATTTTATTGACATAAATATTTTCTCCTTTTGCTTGGTTTTCTAAATCAGTGGGAGTTATAATCACATTCTTTGTGTATCAGTCTGTATTTTAATATTCTCTGACCTTAGGGGCTAACTTTAAAGTAACTTGACAAACATTGAAGTGTTTAATTTTTTTTTCCCAAGTTTTATGAAAGGTGATGATTTGCCATAGGAAAGAGGGCCAAACTTAGAAAAAGACAGATGCAGCAAATGCCAGGCCATTGTATCAAGAAGTTAGTGCATGCACACTTTGGAATAAATATGTGCTATGTATTGACTTCCATGCCAAAAAATGTATATATTGGGCATGTGGGGAGAGAAATACAGACTATGGGGTATGGGAATGGGACACAGAGTATGAAAAGAAACATGGTGAACTGGAAAGAATAATTTGGAGGAACTGTGAGGCAGAAGCCTAGGCATGTGGAACAGGGGTAAGGACAATCCCTTATATTGCAAAATAATGTCAGGGCACCCTTGCTGGAACTGACATCATTCTTGTAGGACAGTAAGTGAAGAGGACTTAAATCTGAAGGAATCCAGTCTTCCTGAGTTGTTGCTCAAGAACTGAAGCAAGGCATTTCTTTTCCTGACAGTAATGAGTGACCTTATGAGAATATAAAGTTTAAATACATTCTGGTCGTTACATTAGCATAATGGCTTTCGGGTAGTATAATCAGCTGAATTCTTTACCTTGTAGTAATTTAAGTGTTAGTCCTTGTACTGAACTATTATAAAATGTACAGAGGAACCTCCAGATCCTGTGTCCTCACAGAGTGTTAGCTGGTGAATGATTTATCTAAATTATGCCAACTGTTGGGCTTTCTGGAGAAACTGAGAAACCTGGGGAATGGGAAGGGAAAGTCACACCTTGGCTGATTAAGGATGTGTGTTTATGAGAATCTACAATGCGAATGCTAATGATAAAACCTAGAATTACCTGCAAAGCTGTATTATCAGTAGTTGAGAGCTGCATCTCCTACTATTGTAATGTTTCATTTTGATTCAACTTATGTGAACTAACTTTTCTTTTAAGTCAGTACCAGAGTTTAATTCTCCTTTGCCGCATGTTTCCACACCTTAAAGTTACATTTGAAGATAAAAAACGGGAAAACTTTGAACGTGGCAATCTAGAACTTGAAAAAAGGAGGCAGGCTCTTCTGGAACAGCAACGCAAAGAACAAGAGCGTCTAGCACAGCTGGAACGGGCAGAGCAGGAAAGGAAAGAACGTGAGCGGCAGGAGCAAGAACGTAAAAGACAACTGGAGCTAGAGAAACAGTTGGAAAAACAACGGGAGTTGGAACGGCAGAGAGAAGAGGAAAGGAGGAAAGAAATAGAAAGAAGAGAGGTAACCAACTGGATAAAAGGAAGGTGGTTGTGTCACTGGCAGCTGTGTTTGATTAGAACAATATGTAATGTGTATACTAAATATTTTGCCATTATTTTTAGTAAGCAAACATTTAAAGAATGAACTTAAATTTCTGGCTTTTTAAAGGTAAGGAAAGAGTCAGTTATCTATTTTACATGTGAAATGAAGGGCTTGAGACATTTAGATCTAGGACAGTGTGTGCCCGGCCTCTGACTGTAAAAAAAGATAGTTATTATTTTCTATGATATAAAGAGATGCTTGACTGAATGAAGAAAAATTTGTGGACATTGGTGGTTTTCATGATTTTCCTGTAATGAGTTAATTTATTAAAGAAAACACATACTGGTTAATGGGAAAACTGATTTTTCTCACATTGCCAAATAATGATGCATTTGATGCAGTAGCATTTGACTTCCCTTTGCAAAGCTGCAGAATGTCTAATGTGGGAGGCTAGAAAGAGATTTGATGCTATCCTGGAGAGTCCTTGAAGACTTAATGTGAAACAACATGTTTCCAATTGGAAAACAGGGTCTTGGGAAACTCATTAAAATGGAGAATTATTCTGTTTAGTCACCTTTCTGCTAAACACTCTAGCCCTTTTTAACCACTGAGTTTTAAGTGAGCATTTAAAGAACTGGTCAATTTGTGTGCTTAAAAAGAGGCACGTATTTTGTTCACTGTTTAACAGTGCAGTCTATTAGAGTATTAATTTCACATTAGAATATTAGTGATAAGAATAGTTTTTCAAAGTAGATCCTTCATATCTTCTTTATTTTTTTAAATGCTACAGGCTGCAAAACGGGAACTTGAGAGGCAGCGACAACTTGAGTGGGAGCGTAATCGTCGTCAAGAGCTCCTAAATCAAAGAAACAAAGAACAAGAAGATATAGTTGTTCTGAAAGCAAAGAAGAAGACTTTAGAATTTGAGCTGGAAGCTCTAGTAAGTGATTGCGTTGCAGATAGAACACACAATCACAGTATTGACTGTGATATGGCCATGTTTATTTTTCATAATTTCCTCTCAAGTATGGAATAAACCATTCTGGTAAAAAAAAACTTTTTTTTTTTTTTTAAATTCTAAAGAATGATAAAAAGAATCAGCTGGAGGGAAAGCTTCAGGATATCAGATGTCGACTGTCTACCCAAAGACAAGAAATTGAAAGTACGAATAAATCTAGGGAACTGAGAATTGCAGAAATCACCCATTTGCAACAGCAGCTACAGGTAAGAACACTTTCTCTAATTGTGTTCTTAGCCTTGCATTTTGATCTCTTCAGCTGCATCAATATCCTAAGCAAACTTGCCACAATACATGTTGTTTCTTGTACATGAGGAATTGTAGATAATTAGTCATTATTTTAAATAAATGTTCTTCCAACATGTCTAGAATTTTCTTTCTACACTTGAAGGTGTGTCTGTGATTGTCACTTTATCTTCATGGAAATCCTGTTGTGTGGAGCAGTAAATAATTGTCTAAAGATGTTAAAGCATTTGGTGGGATGAGGAGAATTGAAATTTTACAGCATCTAATTTTGTTGGCAGTGATTGCTGTTTATGTGCTGAAACAATGAATTGATTTCAGTGACAGAGCTTGTTGATGATGCCTTTTTTTTGTTATTATAAAGTAATGAACTTTCAAAATGGAAGTTACCAGTTCAACCAGTTAGTTCTTGGTCTAACCTTGGCATTCATCTTTCCTACTTTATCTACCTAAAATTCTCTGTCAGGCTAAAGATGGAATTGAGTACATGTCTGCTCTTATTGAAAGGGTATTATCTGCAGTTTGTTTCTAGGTGAGCTGTAGTATTTGATTTAGGTTTTTTTTTTTTTCACTTTCTTAAATATTTAATATTGCTTGAGATGAGTTCTTGGCTGGTAAGGGGGCACTCAGTGCTTCTCTACCACTACAAAGAGAATCTTACATTATGAGGGCTTAGGTGTAACACTTATCTTAAAACCTGGTCCTACCATTCCATTTCAACTTTCTAAGCATCACTAACATAGTACATTCATTTGAACAAAACAGTCTGAACTTTAAAGTTCCCTTTTTTTGTTGTTTTACATATGGGTATCTTTTTGTAATCTTTCTTAAAACATCTTACATTACAATTGATATTTTGTGTACACCCTTACACATCTTTCTTTTGGCAGCAGCTTGTTATAAAGAATATAGTTTAGGGATCATATTCTTGCACAGTGTTTATATCCACTTGGGTCAAACAATAGCAAAGAAGGAATGCTACTAAGGGAAACAATTGCTATACTTAGGCTTGAAACCACTCTCCCTGCTTTAATGAAGTGCTACTGTATTGGTAATTAAAAATGAAGTCAAACAGCATTGAATAAAATGTAGGAAATTATGCTTAGCAGTACTGGCTCAAAGAGACAAAAGAAAAGACTCTGCTTGATAAAAGGTGTGAAAAATCCCCCTTTTACCTCAGTAAGTTAGAAAATTACTGATTTTATGTGCATAGCCAATGTCTATGTAAAAGCAACAATCACCTGAATTTCCCTCTCACACTTTTTTCAAAAGCTTTCCATAGAAATGATCTATGGTACTGTGACTCTCTTCAGAGGCTGAGCAGGTACATAACCATTGATAGATACTATTTCAACAAATTAAATGGAATTCATATCCTACTTTCATATGTCATTTCTGTTAATTTGGTGATTTTTTTTGTTCATCTAGCTTCTGTGGTCATAGAAGATAATGTGTCTTTGTTTTTATCTTTTATAACAAATTAAGAAGGAAAAATGGTATGTTACAGTAAAAAAAATGCAAGTAATTTATGTTGTAAAGACCAATGTGCTACAGGTGGGATAGGGTCACTCTATACCAGCCATCATAAAAATTGTGACAAAATATCAAGAACTTGGAATGAGCTTCCACAGCTGGGTATAATAAATGGAAACTGCAGAGGGAAGTAAAAAATGGAAACCCAACTCTACTGGGAGAACAAGATAATGAGAAAGATAATCTATCTACAAATAGAGGTGGTTAAGTAGTTTGTTAAAAAGTACTAGATAAACAAGAGGCAGTGTTCTCTGTAGACTTGTTAACAATTTTTTGAACTTTTAATCAGATTCTTGGCTTATCATAGATGTGCTTTTTCCCTAGCTACAGCTCTTATACATAGCTTTTAACTACATCACCATGAAAGGGAAAGCTAAGTAGGGCAGAGGGATTCCTCACCTTCCTAACATTTAGTTTGTGCTACTTATTACCCAGTGACAGTGGTCAAAAAGCAGATTGCTTTTCTTTTGTCTTCAGCATTTTGACACCACTCTGAAATTTTATTGAAACATTTTTTCACAATTGTCTGTGTTTTACTCGTGGTTTAGAATCACTAATACATTTTAGTGATTTTTTTTTTTTTAACAATCTCTGGTCATTGTAATGGGTACTAGATTGTATGTATCCAGCATCTGAGTTAATGCCTATTCCCTTTCTAAACTGCTTAATTCACAATGAATTTAAGAACACTTCTGTAATGAAAGTCACGTTTGCCTTTCTTGGCAGTTGGGTTTTTTTGAGTTTTTGGTTTGAGGGGTTTTGTTTTTTTTTCAGGTTGACAGCAATAGCTGTGACTTTGTGGTATTATCTTCTCTCAGGTGATTGATCTTGACCACTAATATTCAGTTAGTTTTGCTTGAGGGGTTTGTCACAAGTGCGATCCCAGAAAAAAAATGTCACTGTTTTGTAGAAAAGACTAAATTTGATTTGGGGAAAACTTAAGAGTGGATAGCTTTTTCCTGAAGAAAAAGATGAGTTTCTCAAATATCCTGTAAAACATACTATCTAATTAGTAGAGGAAAGACTAAAGCAGTAAGTGACTTTTAAAAAAGGAGATTTTGATCCTCTAAACTCTCCAACAGATTAAAGAGTCAATATTGCCAGTTATCTTTGTAGGATGATATAACTTCACCTGGAAAGATTTTACTTTCTATAGCAAGTGTCAGTTGTATCAAAGGTGAGTTAATGGAAATGAGTAATTATTTTTCAACCTATTAATTAGTTTCAAAATGGAGTTTGATTAAACTTAGGGAAGAAATTTTATAGCAATTAGTCCTGGATGATGAAAATTTGTGCTAGTTATATGAAACTTTGGTATTTGTTAGAGTGGTATTTCCAGGCACGTTCGAAAGGATCCCACCTTCCAAACAACTTAACTGTGTGTGTTTGAATCGTGTTTATACTATCTGCAGGGCTTCTGCTAGTTACCTGCAGGGATTATTTGCCTCCTTGATGGACACTTTGGCTCCAAGTAATTTGGCTTTCCTCTGAAGCACTGGAAGCAGGGTATGTGGCAGAGACTTTAGATGTATAGTGATATCTCGATTTCTCATACGCCCTTTTGTGTAGGGGCATAGGATCAGAAGAGAACTTTCCCTCATTAGATTGACAGGAACTGAGTTTTGATTACTGTGTTTGCCACCTTCTGCTATATGGGACATTATTAAATTCTTGGAAATTTCTTGTTGCATGAAACTTCAGCATTAGTGATGCCATTCATTTCTTTCATCTCTTTCTTCAGTACAACTAAAAGATGTGGAAAAGAGTGTTGTGGATGCTCTTGAAATAGGTGCCTGTTACATGGTTGTCTGATTTCAGGAAACGGAACTTGACTTTCATGATCCCTTGGCATTCTCTGTCCTTAGATACTCTACAAACTATTCTGTGTATTAAGATGAGTAGTGTGGAGTTTAGAAGTATTTTGGCTTTTAAAAAATAACAACTAAAGTTAAGATTACATTCTGCCCTGGAATATTGTCAATGGTTCTTGAATTGGAATGATACCATTTTTTTGTCTTGATACTTTTTTTTTTTCTTGAAAGGTGTTTTCCTGTCTCCTTTCTCTCAAGGTTTATCCAACAATACATTTAGTCTACTAGATGTCACCTTTCTTGGATTCTTGAGAATTTAATTTCCATGATGCCTGTGTGCTACACTAATGTAATAATACTGTTTCAATTTTTAATCCCAAACTATGGTATGCGATGTGCAGGTATTTGAGGGGAAGCTATGAACACAAACGAACAGTGTTTGTCATGTAGTTTAAGAACATGGTGATGGTGGTTTTTGGAAAGGAGGCAGGCCTCCTCAAGCAGATGATTTGGAAAATGCTGCATTATGTTGATGTTTCTCATTCGGTTTTAGGCAAGGGAATAATATACCCATGATGGAAGTATCTGGCCTTCATGATATCCTTGAAGGGTTGAAAAGGATTTGCTGATTCTGTAGGCAGTGCATCTGAACAGTGAGGGACACATGTAACTCCTAGTAGCCAAATGCATAGTTTATTTTCATTTTGATTTTTTGTGAATTTGTAAAGTCCTTGACTCTGCTGTGCTGTTTTCTGGAACATGAAGAGATTACAGTAATCTGAAGTCATTGCATAATCATAATATCTGAGCTGCACACTGCAGAGGCCCAGTCAAAGACTGCCTTGAGTGAAGTGGGACACCTGCAAAGTCCTGTCAGTACAGCCAACCCTGTGTTCTTGTAGCAAAAACTAAAAACTTTCCATGGGACTTGACTCCAGCATTAAGCGAGTAGGTGACATTTATTCTTCGGATAGTATTATGTCATTTGTGATCCTTCATGGCAAATCAGAATTGTCAGGTGGTTGATTCCTCAAAAGCCTGTGATTCAGGACAGCTGCTGAAATAAATTACTTAGTTTGTCTGAAATGAAAGATGGGATGCTGACACTCAGGTAGCTTGCATAAATAGGCTGTTTCATCTCACACTTCTGTAACATCTTTTGACAACTTGAAGTTGGAGGTCAAGGCTTCTGAATGGTGTATGAAGTAGTACTTCATCCTTGAGGAGGAGAAAAGATTATCTATGAGATACAGATATATGGTCCACTGAAGGAGGAACTTCTCATCTGCAGGTTCTCCTGTAATATATTGGTGTACAATCTTATGTCCGTGTGTTGAAGTTGAGAAAGCCCTCTTGAAAGAGGATTACGGTCTAAATCAAGAGATCTAGGACTTGAGTGCTCTCATCTAACAGAGCTTGTGTTGTGTGGCTTTTGACCATAATACATTCCTTAAAGTGAAAGCATTTATTTTATCATCTTTAAATAAAGTGTAAATATTTGTCTTTCTGTTCCTAATTGAAGTTAATATTAATTTATTAAAGTGAGAATTAAATGATTACTAAGTGCTTGTTTTAACAGTTCCTGAAATCCACCCTTGTTGCCTTGAATTTCATGTAATGCCAAGCTAAATTGTATTCAATTAGGAATTTATTCTAAGTAATACACTTAAAATTAATATGCTTACTCTTTTTGTATTGGCAAAGAACTATGTCAGGGTGGTACCACGATACAGATAGTGCTTGGATAATAGCAAAAGTAGAGAGTCATTTCAGAAGAAATGAAAATGTGAGGCCTTACAGATAAAGTCATCCCTCACCTTTTTGTCTGTTTCTCTTCTTGTTTTCTCTCTCCTTATTGTCCCTTATTCAGGAATCTCAGCAGATGCTTGGAAGATTGATTCCAGAAAAGCAATTACTTAATGATCAGCTGAAGCAAGTTCAACAGAACAGTTTGCACAGTAAGTATGTTTTTGTACGTGTCTAAGATAGTATAGGACATGCTGCTGCATTGCACAGTGGTGTATTCTGTAATTTCTTTTCTGTGTTCCAAGATGCATGTTGAAAGATAATGTTTTCTATGACCTGAAATTCAGTGTAAGAAAATACTTATTTGACAACATGTTTAAAAACAGGAGATTCCCTTCTTACTATCAAAAGAGCTTTAGAAGCAAAGGAACTAGCACGTCAGCAGCTTCGAGACCAGCTAGATGAAGTAGAAAAAGAAACAAGATCTAAACTTCAGGAAATTGATATTTTCAATAACCAACTGAAGGTAAGCCTAGACTTTTTAACTCTTTCTTCAGTTCAGTTAATTATTTTCTAACTTGATTATGGAAAAAAACCACTGAACTAGAATGACTGATTTAGAAAGTCAATTTTGGGAATGTTCTCAAATCTATCTTTTTTGTCTGTGTGTGTTTTTGTGGGGTTTTGTTTGTTTTTGATTTTGTTGTTGGTTGGGTTTTGTTTTTTTGTTTGTTTGTTTGTTTGGGGTGGGTTTTTTGTGTGTTTTTTGTTTTGTTTTGTTTTTTAAGAAAATGCTACTTAGCATCCAAACTCAGAGTTTGAGTCAACTTAATCTGCAGAATCTATTTAAGAATAAATTTGAGCTCTGATTCTGGATCCATGATTGCAAATATGAAATTGCCAGTTTCTGCTCTTTAGCATCAAAGAAGTGCAAGACTGTAGTAGGCCAGCAAATCTGCTGGAATCAGTACTTCAAAATGAAATCCTTGTTAAAGAGGCTCAATTTTTCTACTGATTCTCAGAGTTTTTATCTGCTGTTTGTAAATTCATACTTGTTCCTGAATGTAGTTGTCTGTTGTTTGTGATATCATGCTTTATTGATCTATGTGATTTTTGTTTATTTCTGCATAAGAAAATGACAGCAATTGCAGAAGTCAGGGGAGGAAGTGTTCTTCAGAGAGAAGTTATAAATCACTCTTTAGTTACAAACTTTATTAGCATTATTTTTTTCATAAAATATTCTACATTAAAGCACTTTATCTGCTAATTCATGTATTTCAGCTAATTTCTTCTATAAGATGACTAGAAAGATACTCAGTTTCCTGCAAGGTGCAATAAATTATGCTATGAGTGTTTAGAAGGAAAAGCACTATAATAGATACATTAATGTTGCTGTAACTTGTTTTGAAATTAGATCAACTATTATTACATTATATGCTTTAGGATGGAAGGATTGTTTGAATTTAAGCAACAAATAGCCTGTTTAATAATAAAAGTTATTAATAATTGTATGAAAAATGAAAAGCTGTAGACATGCCACTACCTGTTTCAGTGCCAAGTCAAAGATGACTCTCACCATCTTAGGGTGGTAAAATGATGAGAATCTCTACAGAGCCATAAAAGACACAAGACAAAATGTGTGCTATTTAGTTTAAAAAAAAAAACAAAACACAAACCAGAATGCCTTAGATAATTTATTTTTTGTTTGTATATGCTTTTTTGACACATCTTAACATATTATTTTGGGATTATTTTTACTGTTTTTTAAAATGGACTCTTTTGGAAGTGTTTCACAGATAAATATGAGCAAAGCATATTAATTCTAAAATTAGGGTCATCGGTTTCCTCGTAAATAACCTTAACAGTTTATAAACGGTCAGAGGGTTAAATAATCTTAGTACTATGACAGTAGCAAAAAACCTTCCAAAACAAATGAACAAAATTCAATATTTTAAATACTAAACGGCTCAACTTAACAAGCTAATGAGAATTAAAAATTGACGATGCACTTTAAACTAAGACATTGATTTATTAGAATGTCTGCCATCTATCCAAGAACACCTGGACTAATTGTCAACTATTTTGCAGTTTAATGGAAAAATTGATTTCTGTGTTCAAATCTTAGTATTTAGAGTTATCACTTTAAATGCTGAAAATCAGTTATGTAGACAGTTCTTTGGGAAGACTTCAGCTAACTTCCTCTGGATTGAGGATACTGTGTTCTTCATTTCATAATAGGTAGGAGAAGCACTTAATGGAAAGACCACTTTCTGGTGCTATTATGTTGGTATTTTTCCCTTACTGCAGCTTTCTTTGCTTTCTTGGAAGAGGTGAGTTTACAAGGGCAATTGTACAGTTGAAACTGAGAGGTGGGAGCTTGGTTTAGACAGAGTTGTATCTTCTCCCTTCTGTAGTTTCACTAGGTGCGCAAGATGCGTTTTGGGCAGGCTGGATTATTTTATTACTAGATTTAAATACCCACAAAAGCATATGTACCTTTTCGTGGACTATGCATGGAACGGTTGTAGTACTCCCAGTGACAGAGAAACCTCTTAGACAAGGTGTCTGCTGCTGGGATTTAATGGCTGCTGTTTGATCGGAAGGAACTCTCAGAACGCCTTGCGTATGACACTTGATGCACAAAGCTAGTGAAAGATTTCCTGGGACGTGTTTTATTAGGGGTTTTGTGATGCGGAAGCTCTACTCTTAAACCAAGGCAGAACACCTATCGCTTGGGTGATAATACTGCTCAAAACTAGGTAGTCTAGGAACCTGCATAATGCTCAGATACCTTTACCTAAACAATCAAAAATCTTTGACAGCTTTTAGGAACTGCCACTGTTACATTTGAAATAGATAGAAAATGCCTTAAATAATTACCAAACCAATAGCTTCCCCAATTAGCAGAACAACTTGTTGTTTACTTCTTAGTAATAATAGGCTCAACAGGCTCACTATGTGCTATGGTGCCTTGGAATTTGTATAATTGTCAGTCCATGCTCACAATTAAATATAAAACCTTTTCAAATAATGTATCAAAAATTCCAGCACATCTGAGCTCCAAATACAATAGAGGCTTCTTATTGTATTGAGGGAAGTTTTCCCTCATTAAAGCAAGGGAAAATATGTAAAGGGAAAATATATAAAAATGTTTATTTTTAAAATGTATTTTTACGAAATAAATAGAACATGCAGTTTTAATCAGGACTTTTAAAATGATCTTGTAGGTTTAAAACTGATTTTTTCACAATGATCTGCTCTTGCATTGTGCTTCAGTATACTAACCGAGAAACATACCTCTGATGGGGTGGCTCTTATCATGGCAGTACTGTAATTGACACTGTCTTGGGCAGCTTTTGTTCTCTGACAAGTGATGAGGAGGCACTGGTGCTTGCCTTGTCTTCTATAATAGAGCTAATTTCTGGACAACAAGCAGAACGATGTCGTACTGTTTGTGAATGCCAAGGGAAAACAAAACAAAAAAAATCCACCAAAACAAACAGAAAAACCCCGTCTAAATACTCTCTGGGTATATACCATCTTACATTGTCTTGCAAATATTTCCTACAGGGAGAGGAAGTAATAAGAGTTTTAGTCAAAATGCTTAAATAGAAAGCAGCAAAAATTATAAATATGTAAGCTACTGCTCTCTGAATACAGGGCATGTGCCAAGCTAGTTTTGATGAAATGCTTAAGAGGCAGTGAAGTTGACAGCAACATTAAATTATAACCTTTTGTCAACATTGTTGAGTTTTATTCTTTATGGTCTGTCAGACTTGGTTGCATTGTCTCCTATGTGAATATATCCTTAAATTTTGCAAAACTCCGTTTCTGATTCATTCTTTTGAAATAGATTAAAACAGCAAATGCAGAAATACACCGTGATAACACAAGATAGTGAGCAATTGTAACTAGTATCTAGTGTACCTTTTCATCGATGAGGCTGTAAGGTTTACCTAATATTCCGATATATTTTAGGTTATGGGTTGAATTGTCAACAGCATAGTAGTAGACAGTGAATTGCACTGCATTTGCCTCCACATTATAGTTTTGGTGTTCTGCCATAAGTGAGTACTTAAGTGTTAAATTACCACACTTTGCTTCATGTCTTAATAGCATATATGAGTGAGTAGGGAAATGAAGGAAATATTTTTTCCAGTGGATCTTTTGTCAGCCCTCCAAAAGAGCTGATGTAAATTTCTTCTGATCAGTCCTTTGGAACACATGTAATTCAGTTACTTTTGTTTCAAGTAAACATTTCAAGAATTGGAAATGTTCATAGAATGTGGTTCCTTTTCAAAAACTTTATGGAGTACAAAATATTATTAATAATATTTCAAAATAGGTTGTTTCAAGTATGTGTATTGAATATACTTAGGTAGAATGGTGTGGTTTCAGGAAACTGTTAGTCCTTGTTTGGCAGACAAGCAGGTACTTTAGCCTGCAGGAGGTCAGCCTTGAAAATCAGATTTGAGGCATTTTGTCGCAGAAGATAATAGTTTGTGGATTGTGCTGGTTTTTGCTATAGAGTAAGTGACTTGAATTTGTACCAGGTTGAAAATTGGGCCACTTTTTTGTGTCGTAAATTACAGTTGAAGGAGTCTGATTTCCATTACTCTTTAAAAACCTTTGCCTAGAAATCTAATAATTAAAATTGATACAGATATTAGTAAGATGTAGCTAGGCACTTGTTTATTTGCTCTGCTTCAGGAAATAAATCTGTAGAATAGAAAGCTTTATATTAGTTTTCCTGTTTGTATAGTCCTACTATAATTTACCTTTACAAATTCTTTCTACATTCAGTGTGAATTTACATTTAAATGTAAATGCTACATTTAAAGGTCAGTCATTACACACTGTCAAATAAAGTAATAAAAAAAATACAGTGCTTGTCTCCAAAGACCAAATAAACATTTCATGCAGCATAGAAGAGTTGAGTATTTAGTGCTTATCTGTGTTACTGCACAGGAGGAAACAACTAATTTATTAGTTGAAATACATTAATCTTGCTGAGAAGCTATTCTCAGTGCCTGGAAAAAGTAATGAACAAGTAGACTCGAGTTCTTAAAAATGTTTTACATTTTGTGTCATGTTCCAGTTGTTGTCAGTCCCTGTCTAGTCAGTGTGCACTGGACAAGTCTTGCATATGAATGCCTGTTTACATTTGAGCATTTCTTTCTTCCAGTCAGTGGCAATGGAAGATGCAATGCTGCAGTGCCTGGCAGTTCTCCTGGGCTGCGTCAACTACTTAGACTCCTTTCTAAAGGTCTCCATGCCATACTCAGGCAGTACACAACTATCTCAATCTGAGTGGTGAACCTCCTCCAGTTATGTGCTTCACTTTACCATAAACAGATGAGTGTGCAGTGTTTAACTAAGTTAGTATTTAATAAGAGGTACTAGCACTAAAACATAACCAAAGAAGAAGGGTTTATAGATTCTTTGTCTAATCCTTACTGCCTAGATGAGGAGTGTGCCTTGAATTGCAACTTGGGCAAGGTACTAGTTAGCTATTTTTGTCTTTACCTTATCTGAAACCTCAAGATTTTAAGTTAATTACCTATTTCGGTCATGTTGTTCATAATTTTTAAAAAGAAAACACTTTTTATGCTAAGAATTCCTACCAAGCACTGTAATTTGTGATTCTGGGTATGAGAGATGGCAATACATTCCCTTTATCAAATCCCCCATAACTATAATATGGGGTGAAATGAGGAACTGTCTTTGCCAAGGGCAAAGCAGGCACATTGGGAACTGGGGCATGGGGTAAAAGAGTATTGCTGTGGGAGAGCCTCAGTGAGCACAGACCTGTAGGGTTCTTTCCTCTGTGATCAAATGCTCTGGTTTGTCTAAAAGGGAGAAGATTTGATGGAAGCCTTCTATTGTAATCCCTGAAATATCTTAAATTCTGTTGTCTTTCTGTCAAAAAGCAAAATCTGGGCTTAAACAACTGCATTTCTAGTTAAGGTTTTCATAGCAATATGAGTCGCCTGTATATAGTGACTATTACACTGCTGCATGAAGCTCATATTTTAGTTCATATTCAATATTACACGGGCACATAAATGTGGCTGTGTAGCATCTCAAAATTATACTTGTTAGTCTGTTTGTGATTTAAGTGGAAAGGTAACAATTTCTCTCTGCATTTAAGGTAAGACATGCTTTGTCCTGCACACCAGAAACAAGCAAAGCTTTGTTAAGTCTTTGGAGTTAACAGTATAAAATTTGTATATGTGCAGCTTTTAGGTTGCTTGTGTCTGTAAAGGAAAAGTGTAGGACTGTGCTGAATGTTCAGCTGGCAAATGTTTCATTCTGTTGACTGTTGAAGTGTTACTATAATTTTCTTCAACTGGTGTCCTATAGCACTGTGGGAGATGCTGATTCTTTCTCCCCCATCCTCCCAGTGGTACTTGGCAAAGCAACAGAGCATCTATCTGTTGCACGGGATACTGCTCAAATCTTTATTTCCTCCTAGCTAATATAAGGAAAGATATATATTGTATTAAAAAAATAAATCCTGACTTAGATAAATGTACAGATAAAGTGACAAAATAAGCAAACAAAACAATTTCATTATCCGGACTGGAGTTGGCAGCAGCACTTAACTGCTGTGATGCAGCAGTTAACGGTCCCACTGTATGAACACAGTATGAGAAACTACTTGCCTGAGACAGGCATGGAGTCATGGCTCGTAGATACACTCTCCCCAGTTTTTATTTGGCAGTAAAAGTGCCATATGTCTTATGTTCAGTGGTGAGATAGTTGCAGTTTAGACATGCAAGTTTGAAATAATGATGTTTGGGCTAAAATCACAGAATCACAGAATGTCAAGGGCTGGAAGGGACCTCAAAAGACCACCCAGTCCAACCCCTCTGCCAGAGCAGGATCACCTACACTTGGTCACACAGGAACGCGTCGAGGCGGGTTTTGAATATCTCCAGGCTAGCCTTATAATCGGACATTGAATGGAAGTAAAAAATGTTTGGTGCACAGATGTCTTGCAAGTTGTAACTTGTTTTTATGTATTTGCAATTTCAAGAAGTTTTTCTGAAGGAAAGAAAATACCAATATTCTGAATTAGATGCAGATTCCTCCTGATTCTGTGTATATAGATCATCTGTGTATATAGATCAACTGGATAATTCCATCTAGTTTAAAATTTTCTTGTTAAAAATAAACTACGCTCACATACTTGCAGCAGGGTTGTCTCAAGGCTTTTGAGATTTATTGGGAAGTTTTGCTTAACTTCTATAGTTTTCATACTCTTTGAGAATTTTCATTCCTCTGTCTTTGCCTGGTGATTATTTCTATCTAATTACTCAAACACCAGCATTTGGGATAAAGATGTAAAGGAAATAAACAAACCTGGAAAGCATTGTTTAGGTAGCGTAAAATTTTCGGAGTAACAACAGGCTAACTTCAATGTTGCCTTATTAGAAATGTGTGACTATCACAGATCTCTCTATTCAATAACAAGAAGAGTTCTCATCGGCCAGGACTCAGAATCTTGAGTTTCTTGGCATACAAAGTTGAATGACAGGGAGGGGACGAGTATGAAAGAAAGCTAGAGCAAGTAGAACAACAAAGGGTTTCCAAATGGAAGCCTGTGCTAAAGCTGAACTAAATGTAGGAGTCAGAAACCTATGCTTTGGATAGCAGTCTTTTTGCCCAGAGAAGAGAAACAGGTTTGTAAAAATCATAAATTCTAGTCAGGATATTTGATGCTTCACAGAAGCATTTTGAGCTTCAACAGCTTTGTTTTATGGATTTCTACAATATACAAAAATCTGTAATGCTGTGGCCAGGTGGAAAACTGCTTTCAACTGTGCCACTTTCTAATCTATGTCCATTCAGATGAATGCTTGTAAATCACTTCACTGCTAATGTTCTTATGGTTGTATATTTGTCCTTTGTGCTTGTACGTGTTTTTTGATACACATAACGGTTCAGGTGATCATGTAGAGAAGGTGTAGACTGTGATTCCCCCAGAGAAGTTAGTTTACAAGTACAAGAACACTAAATAAGCTGAGTTAATAAGATACAGTTATTGGAAAGGACTGTTCACTCTAGCACTTCAGAAATTTATAGTCTGGTCAGATGCCACCTGTAGTCCAGGTGCAGCTGACCAACTATGTGTTTACTGAGGTCTTCCGATACCTTTTTCTCAGTTTTCTTCAATGGTCAACTACTAAAACCCCATTGTGTTCAGTATTGCTAATGTACTTCATTTTTAGTAGCCCTTTTTCTTAGTCCAAAATAAGGCTATGCATGAATGTTCATAACTGTGGGCATTGTGTGTTAAATTTTTCCTAATCTTTTATCCTGCCTGAATAGTTCTGTTGATTTTGCAAAAGCAGTTTATTTTATGTTCTGCAATACCCGTTCTAGATCCTAACTATCTACTAAACTTTAATGTGATCGTGTAAAATATGGTATTGCCCAAATTATATCCATATTTCAGTGAGTTTCATGGCTTTAGCAGAGTTTTATTTAAAACTGGTTTAAGACCTGAGTATCTCTTTACTGACATTGAATTCTATTTTCATTTAATTTAATATGGAGGATCATTAATGAAATGAGACTGAGAGCTAAGACATGAGGTTCAGCTTAATTATTTTTAAACTGTCATCCATGTCTCAGAAGTGGTTTTAATACCTTGCAAAGGTCATGTGCTACTCCTCTTCATAATATAGTTATTTCGATATCTTAGAATTTGATGTTGCACAGTGTGCAGTCATACAGCACTAATGCATGTATTAGTTTCACTAAATAAATTTTTAGACACAGTGCAAGTACAGTCTGTAAATGAACAAATACTAATTTTCAACTTCTATGTAACTGTAGCTAAGAAGTTGTTAATAATGTAAAATTAACTTCCTGAAACTTTTCTCATTTTGGCCCTTTGAATCACTTTGTATTTTTTTCTTTGGGTTTTTTTTTTTTTTTTGCTCTTATGCATTTTTCTACGTTTTGATCAGTGCATGAAGATAATTACATGAAATCTTCATCTGGCTAATCTGTAGGTTGTGAATTTCTGAAAAACTGTCCAAATACTTTCAAGTTTAACTGTTTCAATCCCTCACTAAATTAAGATAAAGCTTTTAAGGATAAAGCAACTAAGCAAACCTGCATGATGCGAGTCATATTTCTGTAAAAGACATTATTAAGATACAGATTTAGAAACATTTTCCTCCTACACACTTTTTCTGCATATTTTTGTCTGCACTATATTTTCATTTGGACACAAAATTCTAGGTTGTACAAATAGATTCTGGATTTTTAGAATCCCATTTAAAAGGCTTGTAGACCTTTGCAATGTATGTTAAATGTCTGACAATGCATTTGGCAATACTGTAAGTTTGAACAGAGACACCTGACTATTTGGAAGCTTTGTTATTCACAATTAAATATATTGGGCCTTTAGTAATAGTTCACATAATATATATTTACACATATTTTACTTTTTTCTCTAGGAGCTGAGAGAAATACATAACAAACAGCAAATACAGAAGCAAAAGAACTTGGAAGCTGAGAGACTGAAACAGAAGGAACAAGAAAGGAAGACAGTAGAACTGGAAAAGCAAAAAGAAGCTCAAAGGTAACAAACCACTGTAATTTAAGCCTTTTCTGCAGAGGTGTTAGAGTGCAACACACTTTGCAAACAAACATTTTGCATTCCAGGAGAATAATAGGATCTTAAATAATATATCACTAAATGGCAAGAATATGAGACCTAGACCAAGTTTCATTTCAGTGCAGATGATCCCTTTTAAAAGTCCAAGGTATCTCTGGATTTATCCTTGAATGAGAAGTGTGCTGTGGAGATCATCATCTACATATCTCTCTGACTCTTAACCGTCAGTGATACGTACGGATTTCGGCAGTGTTGTTTAAATATGTAGTGTACCTCTACCCCGAGAGAGGTTCTTGAACAGTGTAACTAGCTCTGTCTTTTATGATAACATAAAATACAATGTTATTCTGCTAAACACTTGGAAATTTTGCTTTCTGCATATATTTATAATACATGTATGTAAAGTGAATGTCATATAGGCTATCACCAATTTTATTCTGACATCATTTATCAGTAGCTGTTTGATTTAATTTTAGGAATTGTGGGGCTTTTATACTCCTAATAGAGACAGATGTTGTTCAAGAGATGAGACAAAGGCCTGGGAACGAGAGGTATTAAATTATTGGTTATAGCATTACATGGGCTGTGACCTAAAGTGAATTGATAGTCTGTGTTACTACTTGATGAGTCAAGTTAATTTTTTTATATTTTGGGCAAAACCAAATCAAGGGCTCAGTGAAAAATGTATCTTCAAACAGAAATATTATGCAGAGGAAGTAATTAAGTTCAGATAATTATGATGTCATTTACATAAAACCTACACCTTTAAAAATTGTAAAGATCAGCTTCAGAAATAGCAAAATTTCTAAGAAAACAGATTTCTATCGTGAAGAAACAGCTATAATAAATATGGTAATTATGCTGGAAATTTAATTGAAAATAAAAAGGCTGCTGAGGTACTGGAAGTATAGGAACACTAAAAATACTGTATTTCAGAGTATTAAATAAGATACTACACTTCCTTCCAGAAAAATGTAAATTTAAATAACAGATATAAAAAAGAGAAAATCTTCTGCCATGGAAAACTTTAAATCTGATTTTTCATGACAGTTGAGCATTTGGATGTTATTGGTAATGCAAAACTTCATGCTGCCCAAATATTCAAGCTTCTAAATAATTGTAATTAGTATACCTGATACTGAGCATTCTGCCAGTCTTAAAAATTTCCAACAGACATCAAAATGAATAAGGTAAATGATTAATACTCATAACCTGGATACTGCCCTGTAATGATTATGGAAATATGCTGCCTTTTAGTAGGTCTAGTGAAAGCAAAGAAAGACTAATCTAAGATCATAATTATGTGCACTTTAACCTTTGACTTAATAGATGATCACAATCACTTTATATGGAGAACCTTCTTAGTAATTTGTTGTAGGTAATTATGCACTGAATTGTGCACATAACTTAAGTGAGCAAGCAAAGATACTGACATACATATTTGGGGACAATAGAAGTCTTTCTCAAGACCTCTGGTGGCTGATTAGCCTTAATTTTCTTAAGGCTAATTCCATGCAGATTTGTATGATTGTGGGAGTAATATACAGTTCAGGGGGTAAAAAGCCCACAACGTTTGAGTGAAACTCTTGGTGTTTGGGATGAGAACTGCATGAGTGGTATAATGCGGTTGGTGAGAGGAAAAAAAGGAAATTAAGAGTTGAAGGGAGTATAAGTAAATCCTACATTAGAAGTCATATTCCACAGTAATTAAACAAGGGGTCTTGAAGTAAATAATAGACTGAAATGTAAAGTTTTCTGTTCCTAGCCCCAGACTGTGGTACTCACACCTAGGCTTGTGTTTCTCTAGCTTCTCAATCTCTTCTCCCTTGTCTTCAACGCGGGGTACTAGCTTACATAGCAATCAAAGAAGAATATACTGCAGCTTCAACGAAAGGAAAAAGAAATCCCATGTATCTTGGAGAGAGTGTGGGATATATTTTCATCTGCTTTTCTCACTCTAGCAGTTAGAACAAAGCTGATTTATAAGTATGGGAAGACTTAATCACTCTAGTAGAAACATAATTAAAAACTCAGTTTCCCTTATAGAGCCCATCTGACTAAACTCACCAGGTACGACACCACTCAAATCAAAAGAAAATTGATCTTTGCATGCCTATGGGGAGCAGCTTCAGAGTTACCTTTAGTGGTGAAAATTGTTTCTAACAGGGAGTATTTATTCTTTTCTTCTGTTGTCTTGCCTTCTGTTAGAGGGAAAGGACTTGTTAGCTTTTGTAACCGGGAGTGTGAAATTTCTGAATAGTTCTGCAAGAGTGCTGTATGGAGTTTGCAGATAGTTGTACTCCTTGCCTCTCAGCAGGAGTTTTGGGGCTGCCATATTTTTCTCCATATGGTTCATGAGTTAAAACAACTGTGTAGGGTTTATGAATTCCCTGGAAAACTATAAAAAGAGGAGACACAAATAGTGTTGAATCCCCAAGTTGAGACTCGGATGTTCTTGGGTTGAAGAGCTCAAGTTATCAAGCTTATCACTTTCCAAACATTGTGAGCTGAGTAAGAGACTGTTCTAAGATACTCATGTAAAGTTTCATACAACAATTTGATTTAGATATGTTTTTTTTATGTCCTTGTGCAGAAGAAGAGGTTCCAGACTAAATAAAGAAGGCAAAGTTTAGCATTTATAAATCTCTGAAGAACTCTGACAAGGAAAAATATTGTTGAATGTTTTTTGCCACCTTACATTCAGCTCTAAAACATACCTACTTTATCGTTTCTGTATGCTTAGTTTGCTCTGTACTTCTAGAGTTCTGCATGTTGTAAAGGTACAGAATTAACATGTGAGTTAGAAATTATATTATGGGTAATTTTTTTAAATGCAAAGCAACTCAAGGTAATGGGGGCCTGCACTTAGTAGTAGTTTACCTGAAATAGTGTTCTGTCACTTGTCTGAAAGTCACAACTCCTTCTTTATGAATACATAAGGAGTGTGACAAATTTTTCTGAATATTTCTCCTTTGACCTCTAGAGTCATTGTATAAGAAGGATGCTGTGGAGTGTCTGATAACTCACCAAAATAAAATTAATGGCTCTTACAGGCCATAAAGAGTACACTTTAAACTATAGATCACATAAAAGGACAACTAACTTTTATGGTCTTTTGTTTGACTGGCTTAAAAAAAAAACCTTAATTGTCCAACAGGCGAATCCAGGAACGGGATAAGCAGCGGCTTGATCGAGCGCAACCAGAAGAAGAACTTCAGTGGCAAAAAAAAATTCAGGAAGATGAAAAACAAAAAAGGGAAGAAATAACCAAGAAGAAGGAAAGTGAGGAAAAGGGGAAACAGGAAATGCAAGAGAAACTGAGTAAGCTTTTCCAACCTCATCAAGAGCCAATCAAGCCAGCTGTCCAGGCTCCTTGGTCAAATGCAGGTAGAGTAAAAGAAAAAAATCAAGTGCTGTAGGACATTCCTCTTGAACGATAATTTTCTGTTTTGTTGTTTCATTTGACACTGAGGAATATTATGTTTCAAGATTGGAGTGTTAGTCTTATTAAATTAAATCATATGTGGATTGAGCTGTAGGCTCAGTATGCAAGAACATCACTGAATTGTAATTTATGGCTGATCAGATTTAACCCACAAAATCACTGAAGTGTTTGAGAAGTCATACATGATGCATCATAAGTACATGACTCTATGAAAACAGTTGTATATATCATAAAAGTTATAGTAATATTTTAGCTGATGTTTAGAAGAGAGGTTAGTGAGAAAATTGTATTTTAAAGAATTAATTTTTCTATATCCCCTTGAGGAAAAGGGAGTGGCAGGGTAATGTGAATTACCTACAGGTAATGTGAAGTTTGTCAATTTTTGTCTCCAATTTAACCTAATTTTTCAAATATTTAAAAACATGTTTTCATTATTATTCCACCCCCCATCTGTGTGTTATTTCTCTTTGCTCAGAAAAAGCTCCTTTAACCATTTCTGCTCGGGAGGATGTAAAAATAGTGTATTATAGAGCACTATATCCTTTTGAATCAAGAAGCCACGATGAAATCACCATTCAGCCTGGCGACATAGTCATGGTAAGAAGAGATTGTGATACTACTTAAAAAAATTACTTAAGCTTTTGTGCTTGGCAGGATTATTTTACAGGCTTTACTAAAATATTTTACTCAATACTGAGATGATGTGATATGACATAGTAACTCTATTGTAACGATGGATAGCTTCTAAGAGTTGATTATAAGTAAAGTTTAAACATAATGTAGGAGTAAATAGTATCAGTTATAGTATACTGTGTGTGTCTGTCAATGTATTTAGAAAAGTTCTTATAAAGAAATTATCTCTGTTTCTTGTCCTGCAAGATACCTAGGAAACAGAGTTGCTGTTATTTTCTATTGAGTGATTGACTGTTATGGGGGGAATCAGAAACTGGCTTTGATAAATAAAGTGTGTTTCTAATAAGAAATTTACCTTTTTGCTAGAATAGTAGAAGAGCAGTGTAAGATTTTATTTTTTATTTGGAAAATTGCCTTTATTAAAAGAATGTGATGCCCAGTGTAATACTATGAAACAATTACACTGAACTACAAGATGACTATACTTCTGTCATGGTCATATAAACATTACCATAGTCTTTGTGTGGTGGTGCTGCTTCTTCAGTAATGCTGGGGTTTTTTTTTTATACAACTCCTTGGGTGACAGTTTTTGCTATAATGATCTAGTATAACTGACTGGGAATTGTTTTTATGATAATTTAGTCTGTGGTTTTTTTTTAATCTTTTGTGATATACTTTTATTTTAAAGAGAATGTAGAGTAGATAAAATGTTATTTCTAAGAATGGACACCTCAAAACCTAACAACTTGGTTGCAGGTCTGTTGATGTAGAAAAATTTCCCTCTTTTTAAGTATATGATGAGATACAGGGGTATGATTAGCCTATATCTGTCATGTTTAAATCTAAAGCAATATTCTGCTTTTGTCTCTATCTCTAAAATTATAGTTCTTGTTAATTACTGCAATTATTAAACATGTATATTAATAATTTACAAGTATCATATTACCGTTCATATGTCTGTTCATAATGAAATTTCCTAGTGTAACTATTAAATGATACCTTGCTCACTGTGGGAAAGTGTATTCATTATAGTTTTCTACCCAACAAGTTACATTTTAAGAGCTATTGTCTTTAGGCATAGTTTAGTAAGAATGGATTTTGGAAAAAAAGCTCTTTGGAGACTCTCATAAGTTGTAAAGAGAACTATGTTTAAAAAAGCATGTATCCTGGGGAGATGAGCTTTCATCTCAGCTTTTCTTTTTCCTTTTTTTTTTTTTTTTTTCTTTCTTCTTTTAATTGATTTATCTGTGTCACACTGAAGTGTTTGTGACTAGAATTCTTTCTGAAATAAGACTAAATTGGGATTAGTAGCACTACTGAATGACTCGGGAAGAGGCCCAATGTAATTCTGAAGAATAATGTGGCGTGTATTCTGCATCAAGTAATAGTATTTGCCAGTCAGCTGTTAAATGAGAGAGGGTACAGGTACATGCTTCTCCTTAGGCTATTGAAAAATGCCATGTCATCTTGCTTTTTTGGGAAATAGATTGTAGCCTAGACATAGAAGTAAACTAGGTTGTTTGTTTTTTTTCCGTGAAGACAAAACAGTATTAGGTAGAGTTGCAGGAAAATAACCCTTTTGCCAAAAATTTGTAATTTTGAGGAGCACTTCACATTATAAAGACTTTGAGGTATCTGTGCTTTTCCATATGTTACATTTGGACTTTATTTTAACCTATTCTAGAAAAGCAGGATAACTACTCTCAATTTATTTAACTTCCTTTTGACAATAATTAAACCTGATGACTGATTCTTGTGGGATTTATCTCCTGCTCTGCAGTAATTGCTTAAATGAGTTACTCTTAGAAAAGTTAATATAAGTTAACACACTTTTGTGAAATGTTGTTATAATTCTGCCTTGCTTTAAATCATTGCTTTCCTAATGGAGGTTAAAAGGGAATGGGTAAGTGTGCTGTATGACTGTTAGGAAGTCTATGCAATTTATTCATTTTCATAAATACAGATTTTGTTACCATGTAGCTTGTTTGTTTTTTAACACACCTAGGGTAAAATTAACAAAGCAGCTCACATTGTCAAAAGTAATTTAAGTGCAATGGATCAGAATTTACTTTTGATAATGGGCATTTGGATTCTAAACTCTTCTCTGTCCTTTAGTGTTTGTTGTGTCCTGTGGTTCTAAAAGATTTGAGTTGGGTTATGTTTTCTGGGAAATAATTTATAAGCTTACATGTTAGTGTCTAATTTATGACATAAATACTACTCTGTGGTTAAGCTGATCTGTACAATTAGGAGTTTACTGTGTGCGACAAAATAAGTACTGCTTAGAATAAACGTGTTCTAACAGACAAATTTATCGCTTCCCCATTTAACCACTTTTAAATGGCTTTGTGTGTGCAGGCTTGTGCAGTCATGTCCTGTAATCATATAGCTGTATGTAACATACCACCCAAACTGTAACTGCCGTGAGCAGAGAATCCAGCTGAAGCCTAAATCCATTCACTGAGCATGCAGGAACCATGCCTAAATCCTGGATGGAAATAGGACTGCAGAATTCCTTATGTCAGGATGATTTGTGGCTTTAATAGATGTATAGCTTGTAAACAGCTTTTTACGACAGTGTAAAGCACTTTTACACTGTGCGTGTATCTGAGACCTGTCTTGGTAGAAATGAGGGAGAGGAAGAGGGTTTATTCTGAAAGGAAAACTATTTACAATTTGAGGAGCCTTCTGCCCGCCTTTCCAGTACACATTAGTTATCTGTAGCACTGATTTATCTTGTCGAGTGGTTAAGAAAACGTGTGGGGTATGGGCTGTATTTTTTCTTAGTTCTTCCACTTTTTAATTACAGGATTTTTATATTTTCTTTTAACTTGTATTCCTGCTTTCTCTTCTTCTTACCTTTCTATGTACTTTAAATTTCTGTCACTGTAAACTAGATTGATTCATAATCCAATCTATAACTTAACTAAGTTTTTTTGTCTGGGAACAAATATTCTGAGCCAGAAAAGCCATGCCTCTTTTAGGGGTCTGTCTGTTCAAGAAGTTAAGTTTCTATTATCTGTATGATTATATGTATACAGTGTATGGACTTCTTTTCCTTTGGACAGCTCCTTGAAGTAAATCAATGGATTCTGTTGTTGTTGATAATGTTCAGTGTAATACGGGTTGTTTAAATAAACTTAAGCATAATTCAATTACATACAGGTTAATTATTGAAATACTGAACTGTAGTGGCTTTGATAGCAAGAGAACATAAGTTAAACAGGAAGTTAATAAAGAAGCTTCCATAGGAAGTCTAAAACAAACTCTTAATGATATTTTCTCATCAGATTTCCTAGTTACTGATTGTGAGAGTTAGAATGAATGTTCTTTGTATTAGACACATAGACAGCCTTGTTGTGTTAGAACCTGAGTAGGCATAATTGACATATGACCTCTGGCCTGCAGAGCTTATGTTCAACATTATAATAGGAATTCCAGTAGTCTTAAAATATCTAGAACAAAAGCCTACAAGTGAAGTGGTTATTTAATGGATAGATATTTGAACATAACAGACAATGGTACTCTGTTTAGCTTTGATTAAATAGTTTTTGTGAGAGTATTAGGATTTGACTTCATACATAGAGTGAATATCTACCATAAAACAGGGCTTGTCTTTTTGTGTGCATGAACTACTGGTGATACACAAGCCAGGTCAGAATGGAGTAGGACACTGGAAAGCTGACCTTTTTGTTGGCAGATACTAACTGGACCTATGGCTTTTTCTGCTAGGAGTTGTACTACTGTTGCTCCTGTCACATGTGTTCAGTCACTGAAACTAAGCAGCTGCAATCTGTGGCTCTACAGTACGGTTGAATAAATGAAAACTAAACCTACATAATTTACTATTTGGGTGTACATTTGAAGTCCAGTTGTATTTTGTGGTGTTGTGGTTTAGGGTCAGGGCAGCCCTTAAGACCTAACAGATGCTCTCTGTTAACCCCCCTCCCTCCCCAAAGGGAAGAGAAAAGGAATAAGGGAGAGAGACTTAGTGATTA
>JANHFX010021968.1:11064-24964 GCA_027560015.1 Chloroceryle amazona | reverse complement strand
GCAGCTGCGTGATCCCTGTATCCAAGGGGGCCTCAATTACTGTCTGCCCTGTTCTGACTTCATTTGCAAGATCTCTGGGATGCAAACATAGGTTGCCCTCATATTTTGCCCGTTGTTGTCCCAAGGGGTTGTTAACTGGAGCACTAAAGAAATGACTGGGAAGAATTCTCTTTTACAAAACCAAAAAAATTAAACCCCTATTTCAAAAATCAAAAGAAACATCCCATTTGGAAAGCACAGAAGCTGTATGTTCCATCAAATTACTTACATGCTTCATGGTTGTCCTTTAAAAAACAACCCACCCCACATTTGCATTATTTTTAGTCCCTAATCACAGAAGCAACGATTCTAATAGGAAGAACAGCTCGAAAATGCCAGTTGCTCTAACACTAAGGGCCTCGGTTTCTAGGTCTCACTTGAACCAGGAAGTCAAGCTCTCCTCCTGCCCACATCCTTGCAGGGTTCTTGCAGTGCTCCAGACCTAGCTATTCTCAGGCACGTGCCACATTTTGCTCAGTCTGCTGTTAAAGCAGCATCCTTTCGACTGTCTGTGTGTTCCTGGTACCAGATTGTACAGAAAAACCCCTTCAACTTCAAGCAAAGCCTACAGAAGTCTTTGCTGACATATCAAGCTACGTAAGTTACGTCAAAAAATAAGAGGTAGTCTTCTAAACTATTTCCCAGCATATGGATAGCAGCTGAAAATAGGATTTGAGAGCTTAGTTTCAATGCTGCATTCCCTATTCTTTCCAAGTCACCAGGCTCCAATGCTCTCACTCTGATGGAATAGCCTAACCCTGCAATTTCTCCATTTTCCAGCAACGTGCTGAGTAGGAGCCGTATTTTTCAAGCTCTCACTAATTCTGTGGTTCTGAGAGAGGACCCTGCACCTGTGCTTGGGAACCTGATCCTGAGAAATGTCTCTGCTACATCCACTGACACTTGTGGATCAGCTTTTGAGTGCGTGATGATATCAATAATCAAATGATTGTTCTTTGTCTTCTGGAGAAAAGCTCCTCGTTGCTAAAATACTGCTTTGAAGCAACCAATAATGCCATTTAAATTCATTTAAGTACACTCCAACTTCCCCATAAAACATGCTGAACACCTTGCAGTGCTACCATATTGACCGACTTGAAATAATATCCCAGGTTTTTCTCCAAAGTAGGGAATGCCATGAAATAAACCAGAACAAATCCTACGTTGGGAATGTTTTGAGGCACAGAATCACCTCTTCCATTGACTTCAATGGACTGATAAGAGGGGAACACAAAAAAAATCTGGAAATTAAATTAATTCAGTGTTGACAAGATAGTCTTAACATTTCTCCTTCAAAGGTTTTCTTTTTTTCATCCCTCATACAAGCCTCACCAGACAGACACTTGGTCTGGCTTTGCAAATGAGATACACACCCATGCAGGAGCCTTCCTTCCCTTTCAAACTGTAGCTGTCCTACTAAGCACACAACAAAAGTAACACGGACTTTCTGCTCGATTTGCCAAAGAAAAAGCAGAAAATGGAGGGGAAATCTGATTTCACTTGCCTATTTTTATTCAAAAATATTTTTTTCTGTCCCCAAACTATTGTGTTCAATCACATCATTATGTCAGCCACCCATCGCTATTTTTTTTTAATAACAGAATGATGGAAACCAATTCACATAACAGAGAAATTAAATATAACTCCTCTGGGAGCCCAATGCTTAAATTTCACATACCTCTGCCATCAGCCATTTCATTTTTCTCCCAGCTTGGCTTGTGCAACACGCACAGTGATGTAGTACAGCGCACTAACAGCCACCACATATTGAGATACTCAGTCCTTAATTTAGAATTCCTGATACTGGGCACCAAGTATCCTTTCCTCATCCAAGAATATTACAGATTTGGAATGCTTTTGCTGCAGCCCTTTCCTTTTTTCAGTCAAACTTCTCAATTATTCATACATGGCTTTCTAGGCAGTCCACACCAGAAAGAAGCAAGCTAATAGTAGCGACTACAATCTGACTTCCTCCTAGTGTTGGATTCTCTCTGAATGCTTTACTTATCCACGTTACCTTTTATGATTGCTTTCCCAAATAATGCAATATATTGCAAAATTAATACTCTTTCAGCATGAATAATTTACTATATTTTCTCCTTGTACAATCAATATTCTACAGTCACCTTAAAAGTTCCATGTAAAACCACAATAGTAGGTGGCTTCAGCCTCACCTACTGTTAATGAATCCAGGTACTATTAGAACTGCCAACTTCTAATGGCCTATTTTTTCCTGCAGGAACATTAAAACCATTACATCTCTCTCAGAACCATTACATATCTCTCTGCCTTACACCAAACAAACAGCTGCCTTAATTATTTCACTTTTATGTCTTTACTCTTTGCTTCATAAATATGCACAACTTCCACAATACATCTTTATCCTAAACACCTCCATAAATCAAGCTGTGATGATATTAGAGACTCTTGCTGCTATTTAAACCATTTCAGACGTGGAAGACAAAGAAGTATTTCTTTTGTGTACCACAAACATGAGCCAGCCTGGCTCTCTAGCACTGTGTTCACAAATGGCAGGAATAGAATTTTCCTGGACATGTAGCAATTTACTAAATATTTTTCCTAACATGTGGAGCAATTGAAACAGAAGGACCTTCATTACCACGGAGGACTGCAAATTCACAATCAATTTACTATTATGGAGACATCTGAGTTTGTTCTAGCCTATTAGGAGTCAGAGGGAAAACACTGTACATTCCAGACCAGTAAATGACTAATCAAAGGTATAACCCTTTGAAAAATAAGGAGAATTGAAAGAAAATCTTAGGGAAAAAAAAGTGTATCCCTTATTACTGTGCCTAAATAGGATCATTCAACTCTCTTGAGAAAAAGTTGTGTATTAAGTGAGGGTCTAAGCACTAAGAAAATTTGTGGAAAGAGAAATGCAAATGGTTTCCTAATTATCTACAGCCTATTAACATGCAATCCTGATTACTAGCAATTAAAATCTCCTTAAATTTTATGACAAAAGTTCATTGAAACGTTGAAAATTATATGCTAATTATTGCACTGTAATGCACATGCTAAGTGTGTATTCTGACTACTGACACAATAAATAACAGAACATCGTACACAGCGTAACTTGAAACAACTGGAAAATGCAACCTGCTGATTTCGTATTGCGAAAAGCTTCCCAACAGCCATGAAGCTCTGTTAGAGCCCTGTAAGAAACAGTGGACATCAGTGTTATCCCACTGCAAGGTTATCAGAAGACACTAAACAGTGCGATAAAGTCTAAAGAAAGAAATTAGTATTTAGATTGTAAATTATTTTGCCTGTTGTCTAAGCCACAAAATACTCTGTGTCTATCAAAGCAGTTAAACCATCTTTCAGGTAGCACTTTGGAATAAACAGCCTTTTCTCCTTAAAGAAAACACATTTTTCGTTTCTCCACAGGAATGCAAGATGGTTTTACATTTATAATCCTAGAATACCATCCTAGAAGAGCAGCGATAAGTGCTGTTGAATCAGTCCTCAGTTAGTTGCCTCACCTTGTCCCCCGTTAAATCGCGCATGTTTTCGTACTCTCAGGTACCACCACGGCTGCAGCCTTGTTGCGATGTACGTCCTCAGTACCATGCCTGCTACGTGCAAGATTTCATCACGGACCCAAATAAATAATTCCCTAGCCCACATGTAGAGTGACTTAGTAAAGGATAAGACACGAGGGAGCTGCAGTCGGAAAGCCGAGTCAGCTGGTTCAGAGGCGAGGTGTCATGTGCGAATAGCCCGTGCGTCCGAGGTGGGAGAGAAGAAAAGCCAAACCCGTGTGAGAGCACAGAAAGGTGTGAAGAGGGCAGTTACCAAGAAAGAAATGCACAAACTGTGGAGTAGACAGAAGAGACTGAGACCAAAGAAGGCTGTGACCACACATCCATCCATCCATCCATCTATCTATCTATCACACAAAGTTCATGTGCTACAAAAACCCATCTCTCAACACTGCCATCCTTTATTCACTGTCTGTTACTCTCCATCCCTTAAAAGAAACCGCATAAGTCATTTTTCTTCAAAAAAATATTACTTTGTGATTAATAAAGAAGAACTGTCTCTTGGAGCTTGCCTGACTAGGACCTATCCTGCTTCCCCTCTACACATCACACCACCTCTGTTTTTGGAGCACTGGCCCCAGCATTACTAGTGCCAAGTAATGATATTTTGGGACCAATCTTGTGGATGAAAAAAGTTCTTCCACAAGCATTTAGCTAAAAACTTCAGAGAGAGGTATCAAGCGAGAGATTCAGAAGAGAACAAACACTACTCTAGCAACATCCCTTTGTTCTTTTCTGACAATCCCTTTTCCTCTTCACCCTTCAGACCACTTTTATGCATTAAACAGACTCAGCACGAGGGGAGCTGAATAAAGGAAGCAGTCACACCAGTCACTGTTAGCATATTACCATACACCCAGCCTAACCCACACGCGCTTAAAATGACTGTTCTTACTCCTTCAGAGGAGGCTCTTCGATAAGCTGCAGCCTGTAAGGGCAGGGTACCTCCTGGGGGATGCACAACGGAATAGAAGGGATTAGAGATAGGGAGGTTAAGAGCAAAAGAAGGGTCTGAAATAAATTGCTACTTATCTGTGTATTTTTACATGCATCCTGCTACTGAATTCTAATTTGGGCAAGGGGAGGTGGGATCTTTAGTTTTAGGTTTGGTTTCTTCTACGGATGGCTTAAAATTCTATATGCAAACCCAGTAAATTACCCTAGATCTTATTATCTAGAGAGGGCTCAAAATTCTATACACAAAAATATAGTAAATTACCCTAAATCCCAGAACAGAGCTCTGCAGGGAGTCCAACAAAGGGCTGCAGCAGTAACTTCATAGAAGCAGGAAAACCCATTTCCAAAATGCATTATTTCATTAAAAAAAATACTTCAAACTGCAGGATGAACTCAAGTACTCAAAATCCATTTGCAACTCCCCTTCAAAAAAAAAACAACAACAAAGCAGCCCAGCTAATATGTTCGAGTTTGAGATGCAAGTCATACATCTGAGATTAGAATGAGGTTGTAGGTCACAAAGCTGTCTCAGCACAGAGTTCAAATATAAACGTACATAAACTGGCTTACATGTCAAGACTGGAAAGATTTAGTACCTTGACATGTTCTGAAAAATATATAGGGACACCAAAAGCAATAAATATAAACCAAAAAGTGGCAATCATATAAAGTCCTGAGAGTTTAATATTAATAGAAGAATCTCAAATTTACACATTTTTTTCCCCCCCTTGTTAGAAAACCCAGATTCCATTTTGCTGAAACGTGTTAAGTTATAACAGGAAAGAAAAAAAAAGAATACAGAAGTCTCAGCAAACAAATATTTTGCTTATATTGTGGTAGTTAGGAAACTGTGGTAACAAGAGGAAGAACTGGAGTAATGCAGTTCCCAGCCAGTGAGAACCAAGGCAAGAGGCGTTCAGCCCAGCCTTCGACTGGCACGGAGCTTTAAGGCTGAGCCCAAAGGAGAACTCGCTCATACTGGGGCAGCGTAGACAACATCTGAGTCCTTTTACTTTATGCTTAACAAGAATACACGTCCTTCCCAAGCAGCCACTAACAATGCCAGCCTACCGATCCTCCTCTCAAATCCAGTCCTAAGGAATAGAATGGAAATGGTTATAGAGGTTCTCTCCTCCCTGACATGGGCTTCAAATTTAATCTACAATTTCCTGTAAGTTGAAACACCAGGCTTTTCTTTATATGGCAACTGTATTCAAGAAGACGCGTCTAATACTTTCACTCGTTGCCATCAGCAAAAAAGCAGCAGTGCTTCTAGGAACTTCTGCACTTCATAAATTAAGAGTTGATGGGGAGAGGGTAGGAGAGACAGCACACTCATGCAAGTGAAAGCATCCAGTGTTAACAGATAAATAAAAAAAAAGCTAAAACATTCACAAATAAAAAATAGTGTTTACCAGACACATGAAAAACAGTGAATTGGCTTTATGTGTTTTGTTCTCTAGGACACCAAGAAAAAAAGATAGATAAAAAGTATCCTAGGTGTTCATAAAAGGTAGAACAGTTTTTTAAAGTTAGTCTTACAGTTATTTTTCAAGCCCTTAGTTTTAGGCTCTAATGTTTTATGTGCCGTTATTTTGCTTTTACTGCAAAAGGAAGAGCTGGCTTCCAAAGATAAAGGAGATTTTTGGTAAATGGTGAAGGTACAGAAATAAATGACCCACTTGGCTAGTGTGTAATTACACTGGCTGAGATTGTAACAATCTATCACGTGAAGGAGGATGACACCACGCTAAGGGGTTAGTCAAAGGAGATAGCCTTTGACTAACTACTGGACACAGGCGATCGATACTCCACAGATATTGTTCTCTCAAAAAAACAATTGAGTTCTAAAAAAAAAGTTTGAAAATAGATTCCTCCTTGCCTCCCAGATACCGATCAGAGACTCATCTTGACCTTACTCTGGAAAAGCAATGCCTTCTTAAACAGGTAGATGGAACAAATAAATCCTTCAGTGTCCTAAAAAACATTTTTACATACAAGGGTTTTGCTCTGAACTCATTTTCAGCCTTTTTTGTTTGGATGAGCTACTCTAATCAACAAATTAGAAAGCACATATTCCCCGAGAATGAGCCTGCCATTACACGTCTTGCACCTCTCATTAGCAGCGTAAAGAAATCCAGTGGGAAGGGGAAGGCAGAGAAGAGTTTGCACTGAGCTAACAGCTGTTCCTCACATCCCGTTGTGATGGATCCGCTGCGTGTAACGGCTACACAAAATACCCTTCCGCAGCATTCAAGTTAAAATGAGATACAGAGCGAGAGATTTTAGTTGGGAGAACAGTGGCTTTCAAAATACGTGTTTAGCAGGGCAGGGAATGCATCAAGTGTGCACGTGACACTGCGTGGGGGCACTAGTCAGTCTGTTCAAGGGCAGACCTGCTGCTCCAAGAGACCTAGGAGAGGGTGGAGGAACGCGCTAATGACATTGAAGGACAAACACAAAGCCCTTCACCAGGGAAGAAAGAATCCCTTGCAAGAATAGAGGCTGGGAATGACCGACGAGCTGGGGAGCAGCCCTGCTCAACAGGCTCTGGGAGATCCCGAGGACACCACCAGCATCCTGGGATGCACTGAGTGGAGCACAGCAAGGAGACCGAGCAAAATTAAGCCCATTTATCACTCAGACTGCACGTAGATAGTCTGCACCCTTCCAACAGGAGAACCAGGGAAACTGAGAGGATCCCAGCAGATGGACCCCGAGGTGGCTGGGAACTGAAGCATCTGCCATGTGAGGAGAGGCTGAGGAAACTGGGCTTGCTCACTCTGGAAAAGAGAAGTTTTCAGGACCACCTAACAGCGCTTGCCAGTACAATCAAGCGCACAAGAGTTAGGCTCTTTAGAGTGGCATGTGATGGGGCAAAACAATAGACCTGAACTGGAGCAGAGAAGTTCCAGCAGTACTGGATTTTACCTTTTTTTTGTTAGCTAGGACAATGGTCAGGCAAGTGGAATGGGCCACTGAGAAAGGCTGTGCAGTCTCCACTCATCTAACTGGTTTTCAAAGCCCTTATTAGCAACCTGATCCGACCTCCTAACTGATCCTGTCTCAGCTAGGCGATGTCCAAAGGTCCCTTCCAATCTGAATTATTCTAGGATTCCATTTGGAATGTTAATACTAATAGGAAAAAATACTGGGGGGGCTGGAAGTTCAACATTTTGAACCAAATTGAGCCAGACCAAATTGAACTACAAACCCTCCAGCAACAAAGGAAGCCACAGTATGGGGATTTCTGAATTACGAGCATGTTTCAGTGGCTTCTCTTTTCCCCAGCCACAACAAATTTTACCAGAATTTCAGTAGTATTCAGCAACCTATCTCAAAAATACTTATATATGTGTGAAGGATAAGAATTTCCTATTATATAACCCCAAACTGCATTTTGCAGAAAGAGTAGGCTAATGTACCAAATAACTGAACAACAGCTGTTGCATTTAATCTTGGCAACAATTTCATTCATAAACACAGCACGTGGATCTATGCAACAATTGCTTTAATTCAACATCCACCTAGAGCATAAAATAACATTGTAAACTGGCACTTCACCTCCAAACCTGCTAACATCAAGCTAGTGCTGTTCATTACCTACATTCACGTTACCCACCTCACCACTGAAAGGAAAGAATTGTACACTGGTCTTTAATATTCAGAATAAATCCAGAGTAATATGGACAGGCCAATGTGCCAATGGCCATTCATAAGAATCTAATAATAAAATAACAAAGATCAGACTTCTGTTTGAGACCTGTTTTAAGAGATTTGTTACAAGAGACAAAGTATCCTTCCCCACTAATAATTAACTAAATTACAATGGGAAGCCATAAAAGAATCACTTTAATGTGACAATACAATAGTAAAGAGTGTGTTGCTTTCAACTAGAAGCTGTATCTTTTTTCAAGAGACTATAATTTGGGATTGAGAGGAATAGCAACTGAAGTCCTCATTTCCAGGTTACTGATGGGAAGTACGAGGGAACGGCAGAAAAGCCAAAGAAAGAAAAGCGAAGGAGGTGAAATCTGTGTAGCTGTCATTTGCTATCAAGGTATGGTGCAGGAACTGGTAAAAATAGTGAAGAGAAAAACCCAAAACAAAGCCACAAAAACCCAAACAACAAAAATACCAAACCAAACTAACCAACCCACCCAAAAAACAACTGTGCTTTGAAAGAACAAGCACCACTTGAGGGCAGAGGCAAAGTCTGCCCTCTGTTCCTTTAGCACCTCAAGCTACTGGTGGGGGACACCCAAACGGACCTACGAGGGAACACGTGATGCAGAAGCTGATGTAAGTGGAACAGCACTGAATGTATCTGTCACAGAGATGATGGCCTGTAGTTTCAGTAGTGCAGACACGGCTGGAAAACAAAAAATAAAGTCATCCCATCACCAGTCAAAGAAACCTGTGCTTTTCCCCTAACTTACCAGTTAGCAGGTTCTCCCCTTTTCTGGTTTCTGTCTGGTTGCTTCACAGGACGTGACAAACAAATAACTATACTGGCCCCTTCTTGCTTCCTATGTTTCTAGGTAGGTAGAAAACCAAATAAAACTGGCTTCAAGATACAAACCATAAAGCGCTGCCTGTACACGATGCAGTCTCCACCTCTCAGCAGGTACCTGTCAGGAACTGTGAACACAAGCCCCTAAAGGCTTAGCAAGCCTGGAGAAGGCAGGGACACACTCTCCACTTCAACCAAAAAGATCCTCATCTGGGAACGCTTGTGGGTTTATTTTTCAACAAAATTGTCACAATAGGTGGATTAAAGACTTGAATTGTAACAGAAGAAAACACCTAAACTGAATGCAATCAATTCAGCCAGTAAATAGCAGAAAGACACCTCACACGAAGGCAGGTCTACCCAGCATGAAACCATCCACGGCTGTAACACAGTAAACAAAGAGACACAGCTCCAAACACACTGCTAAGAACATGCAAAGAGGATATGCTAATCCAGAAAGAACCCACAGAAAAATCACCTCTTAAGATGAAGGCACTGACTGAAGTAAATGCAAGCAGATCTATTTCTTTTCCATACATATAGCTAACGATATTAAAAACTAACTCTGCTATCTTCCTGTTCTCTTTCAACTTCTCCACTAAAGGATGCTGTCTAAATTTGCACATAACTAGGATAAATCAAAATGCTATTGAGCAGTCTTTATATAATAAACCCCCCAAAATCTTAGGGCAGCAAAAATTTATAACCCTGAGCTCAAACCAGAACACCTAACCTGTGCTTATGGAACTTCAGCATCTTCCATCACCCCAGCCACCTCAAGTCCTTGGGGAAAAGAGAAGCTAAAATGCTACCAAATATCAATTCTCTGTGTCCCCTCTATGTTCTGAGCTTAACTTTGTTAAAGTATCATGACAAAAGAAACCAGAATAACGAAGATTCTGGCCAGTGTGTTAGAACTAGAGTATTTCTAGAGGTCCCTTCCAGCCTAAAACATTCTATGATTCTATTTCTTTCCCTAAAATCAACCAGCTGGATACGGATGCACCATTCCCCTCCTCGGGAAGATGAAATGTTTTAGTATGCATGGGGCAAAAAGAGAAATTAGCTTGTAATTCAGGCCTAACCCGAGACTAACAGGTCAACAGCAGTGGGGGGGGGGGGGCTAAGGTTTTCCTATTTGCTTGCTTCTTCAGTTCCACTCTTGCTTTTTGTAATTCACTGTGCTGATGAAGCTTGTCTTCTTTTATGCTGATTCTGGATTAAGGATTTTAGGACATTATAAACTGTCTTAATCAATATTAAGGAAAAAAATATCAGCTGCTGATAACCCGCTATGTTTATTTTCAAACATCAGCTGGACCTCCTAGGAGAAGACATCAGAAAATACTGTTGCATTTTTTCCCGTTTTCTTAGGAAAGATTCATTTCACCAAATGGAAACAGTAGAATTCTTTACTTTCTCATGTAATGAGTTTCTTGCCTTTCCTTGTTTCCTAAAAAATAGTTGCAATAATAAAATCTGAAAGTTTTATTTGCAGCACCCTGCCAGCCACTTCAGGACTCTCTTCAGAAGCAGGAATTATAAGAACCTGCATTATTGTAATAAGCATTTAATTCAGCAATTTAAAACCCCTCACACTTTTAAATATATATAAAATTATCAGAGAACATTAACACCACTCGTGCCTCGAAAACCATGCATTGGTTTTACCAACTCTGTTACTCATTTATCTATTCCTACAGGTCACATTACTGTTTTCTTGTTAACAGCAACGTTTAGCCTTTGAAAAGTGAATGTTAGCATGAAATGACTTTGTAATGATTCCTCTCCCTTCTGCTTTGCACACCACTTTCATTTTCTTTCCGATTCATCACTTTAGACCCACTCTGCAGTACTGGACTTGCCTACATCAGGCAGTCCTTCAGCATGAAGACTGCTTCCACATCAAAGAAAACAGCAAAATGGAATTTTTTCCAAATTTAGATTCAGAAATATTTCTTTTCGTTATCTTCAACTCTTGTTATTTTCTAGGTCCCCTTATTTTACAGTTTATTCTCTAGCTGAAGCAGAAGTAAAAGGTAGCATAGGATATAATAGCAAAACATTCATTCTAAAGCATTAAACAGCACCATACACTGCAGAAAAACTAAAACTAAACACGTACTTATGCTGGTCCAGAGCTTTTAACTGCAAGTCCAGTCTTGCCTTGCACGCTTCCTAACCTGACTAACATGGTCTGTGTTAGTCAAGAACGTGACAAGAGACCATTTTTGATGAGCACTGGCAGCAGTCGGTGCAGTTACGCTGGCAAGACTGCCCTATTGCAGAGATGTTTCTAATTTGTTTAAGGAGCAACCTTAAAAGCAACACAATTCCTAATTTCTGGTATCAACTACAGAGAGATTCATACAGGAGAATTATCCTAGTGAAACTGTCAAGCAACACAGACACGTTACTAGTGTTGGCTGCAAATACTAAACCGTGGGATTTGCTTGAATCCTTATGCAACTCAGGTATGTTGCTGTCTCCTATGCCCAATCAAAAACCTTTCGTCTCTGTTTGCATGTGCAATCCATGTTTCTGTCTGAGCCCTGAGAGGGGCTGTGGAAGATGAAAATTAAATTATTTTCTCAATTCTTTTATCTCAGATGAAAAAACTACCTACTGTCTCTCCCTGAAGAGAAAATCTCCAACCCCCTTACTTTGTTTCCAGTAAAAGAGGGATTTGAAGACCTGGCCTTTTCACATTACAGGCAAGCAACCCACTCACCAGTTTATTAATGGGTAAGCATCATCAAACTGCTGCTTCTTTTCTTGTCCCCATAAAGAGCAAGAAGCTGCTCTTTAAATGGCCTCAGCAAAATAAGGAAGCTTTTGGAAACAACAACAACAACAGAAATTACCAAAAGCTAACCAGCCTCCCCTTCAGCCTGGAGTTCAAAGACAAAAGAAAATTCTTTACAGTCAAGGAAAATGACTTCAGTTGGTAGGGAGATAAAAGACTTTTGTTATATACACTGCCACTAGAAAAAAAACAAACCACCTAGACCCCTCCGTAACTCAGTCACACATAACACACCGCTCAAAGCCAACATCCAGCTTCTGTTCCAGTGGCTCACTTCACACAAATACCCCACAGCAGTAAGGGAGAGACTCCATTGCTGTGGTGATGGCTCAGGAGAACATCCTGGGAATCCAGCTGGTTAACCCATTCCGCCTGCTCATCCACTACTGCCTGCAGGTCTGAGTGGACAAGTTCCAAAAGGGGCACCCTGGAACAAGCCCAGAACAGTGAAACCCTGCAACAATTTCATGGCAATCGACTCAAAAGAACAGAGGTAAAGTACTCATTTAAAATACGGACATGCTCCAGACGTCCCTCTGTTCCACACTGTATCACACGAGCATCAAGTCTTCTTTCCCCGTTGTCCTAAATTTTTAAACACAGTCCTTACATATTTATTTAGTTTGCTCTGGAAGGTCAGTAGAGTTTAACTTCTCATATTTTTCAGTTTAACCTTTGAGATATTGTTTTAAGACATTCTTAAAATGTTTTAAGGCACCTTTCTTCACGGATAAGACATTTTGCCCTTCAAACTTGGTAGTTTACTACTGCTTCCTCCCAGCATTCTCCTTAAAGGAACTGCTCATAAAGTTAAGCCTGATCCACAGTCACCCTTCATGACCAAGAGGCAAACTCCAGAAATATCTGCAGTTCAGAAAATCCTGACGTTCAGCTGGACCTCACTAACCACCCTCTTTTGTCTACACATTTCACACGTTTGAATTGGGAACCTGAAATACAGACTGGGGTTTGTTGGCTGAGCAACAGCAAAACTTAGTGTGTGAGACCAGCTGTTTTATAATGACTTTGTTACAAGCCAGTAAGTAGCATGAAGAACTGAAGTTATAAACTACTAATAATGTCATGAAGCCTCTAAAATGCCATTGGTTTTGTTTCCCATTAGTATTATCTGGTTTTATTTCTACCTGGATCAAGTATTTTCATGAGATTAGCAGCTGGAGATACAATGGAATTTGCGGAGTGGAAGATGAAAATCTTTCCTCTGAAGTTGTTGCATTCAGTCTCAAGTGACAAGTGCTTAATGCATTTTAATTCTATAACCTCTACTAAAACATGATACTTCTCTAGAATAACAGCACAGAAATTTCATGACCATTCTCAGCTTGCCCCTTCTTGAAGGAAAACTGCATCCAGCCCTTCGGTACATTAGGCCTGGGTTAAACCCAAATAATAATCATTTAAAAATGATAAAATCCCTTTCAAATTCATCTCTGTCTCAAAAGTTGCCTCTTGAGAAAAAGCCACCCAGGAAGATGGGCACACCCGCTCCAGAGTCTGCCAACACAGGCAAATATTGAGCCAAGCTGAGCAGTTTGCCCCTCTTTCTGGCGAGACATCACATTACCCATGAGACCTAAACCTTTTCAAGTGCATGCTTTTTACGTGCTTATTTAGCAGTAACAATTTTGTAAAACTCTCTCCCTCTCTCTCTAGATGATCAAAATTTTCCTGGAAGTCACCCCAAAATGATTAGCATTTTAACTCATTAAAATGTACGAGATCTCTCACTCTAATGGTGGGAAGCAACTTAACTTTACCTCAGCGGCGGGAGTTCAATTTCACGTAGAAACCGTGAACTGACAGAAAGGAGCACAAAGGTACCACATTTAAACAGAAGAATGTTCACATTCATCCTGACTTCACAGGAACCAGAAGGAAAAATAAAGCAAATCTCCCTTTACACTGGTTGCCTATGCCTGCTTTTCCCCCCACCCCCTCCTCCTGCTTCAACTTCTGTTGTCTTCTATCTTTTCAAGGACAACACAAATAGGAACA
>JANHFX010021968.1:3564-8564 GCA_027560015.1 Chloroceryle amazona | reverse complement strand
ATTTCATTAGAATTACAATCATTGCATGCATTTCTTTTTTATGTGTTTATGATGACTAAATGCATTCTGCATTTCCCATAAAGAGATTTTGTTTTGTCTCTAATGCCATTTTAGTTTTTAGAATTATGTTAAGCGTCCTGCAAAGTGCATTATGTGATATTTCCATTTTGCTGTAGATCATTATTAGAAAATGGAAATTATCATGTCCATATTTTGTGTACTTAGTGATTTGCAAGCTGATCACATAAACCTTATTTCAGGAGTATCAGAAACAATTTATCCTCCAAGCATGGGATATTTTATCAATGACACTTTTCCCTCGCCGACCAGTCCAGTATTATCACAACGAGCAAAACACACCTAAAGAGCAGGTAGGATTCTCTGCTTCTTAGCTAAAAGACACTAATGATAGTTCTAAATCCAGAGACACAAAGAGATGGACAACACCACAAGGTACATAATACAGACGTAAAAAGTACTTGAAGAAATCTGGTTTTAGACAGCTGTGATACAAGTTGTACTTTAAAATGGGATGAAATTAAGTAATTAACAGTTCCTAGGAATGTTCGACTAGACCGCTGTTTTTACACACAGAATTATTTTTTTCCTTGAACAGTCTTTTTACATTTAAGTGTCATTTCCTTCACAAAAGAAATACAGCATTAAACGCTTCTTTCAACTTTGCATTCTTAACCTTACGACCTAACACCCAAAACTGGTGTTTATGGTAAGCAGCCATTCTATGCCACAGTATCACAACTCTTAAGTTTAATGCTTCCAGATGATTTCATTCATAACATTTTCTTCATGTTACTGTAGATTACAGAAATCATTAGTGCTTGGGATCTTTTTTGCTTCCAGAAAACAAGCAGAAGTTGAAGAATGAATGAAGCTTACTGGGAAAACCAGTCTGTTGTCTACTCCTGCATTTCTCTCATACTTCTTACTCCAGTGCATTCAATACCAGTGTCTCAACATACTAGTGTACTCAGCGTGACTATGTTCTACCCTAAATATGGTCTAGTTATCCTTAAGCCTCAACTAAGGATTTACTATGAGGACTTGTATTTTAGATTTGCAAGTGGAACTTGAGCTGCGACCTGTGCCAAAGAATTTAGACAAGTAGCAATGAAGTTACATCCTGAGAATTTCAAGAAGAGAACTCATTTTCTGCTAGTGCTTTCACCTTGAAATTATTAATACAAAACTCAACTCCATTTAACTTAAAAAGATGTTTGCTTGTTTAAAGTTTGGCAGGGAATAAACCGTGTTTCAATCTTGAACCATACAATGTAGCAGTCAGAAAATATGTAATTTCAAAAATATTTTTTCAAACAAAGGACGGAGGTAGAACCAGAGACCCAAAAGAAATTCTAACGCATTGTTAGAGCAAAGTTTCAGGTCACAAGAGAATCACTTTGGGTTTTTTAGTGCTGTAATGAAAGGCTAGTTCTCTGACATTCAGCCACAGTAAACACCGACACATTCATTGTACCCTTTCTCTATTAGTACCTTATAATAAATAATAAATTAGGATGTACTAATAGTGAAAAACCTTTTTCACCTTTACACTGGACCATAAGACATCAATTCAAGTAACGAGCATAGCTGAGCACAGCCCAATTCTCAGAAATGTTTTGAAACGCCCCCAAAATGCTTTACCTTGGTGCAGAGCTCCCCCAGGCTCCATGCTTGTCAGTCAGAATGTTGATGATTTTCTGTATTAGTTGGGTTGCAGTCACCTGGTCTCTGTACTTCGCTGCCATGATCAAATGATGACACATTTTTTCTTCTTCCCGTTTATCCGCAGAATACTGAGCGCACAGCGACTAGGAGAAAGAGTAAAGACTCGATGAACTTTGCACTTCAATTATATCATCCAAAGGAACTTTGAAGTAGCTCATCATTAATTACTTATACAAAACACTCAAGAAATAAGAATTAACCCCATTTTACAGGGGCAAATCTGTCCAGTGAGCCAAGCAGAAGATGCTGGTTTGTCACGAATTCTGTAACCACGTGGCGTACTTAGCAAACGCCAACGCGTTAGTGGCCCGGCAGCGCAATAGAACACACAGGCACAATGTCATAACAGTCAGGGAATTGCATCATAAAACAACCAAAAAGGGAAGTTTCAGGACAATGAATGCCAGCTGACCACTCTGCTCCTGTCACTCTTCATGACATTTGTGTAGCGAACCGTTCGCTGTTGTTTGTATAAATATATAGCTATAAAAGCTAGTAAGAAAAGTCTACATAGCTTCAGATAGAAGACAAAATGCTTAAGAAGGCTGAATCAATCTTTACCAGGTGGCTTCTTAAAGTTGAGCACATTTAGAGGCCAGCATGGGATAGTGAATCCTTTTCTTAGCTGTTTTACCCCTGCTGGATAAATATCTTCTGTTTGCCCAGGTACTTAAATCAAGACCTAGCAAATACTATGGAGTAGGAACTGAAAGTCACACCTACAAACATAATGGAAAACTACAACAGATTCTTTCTTACATTTTCTGATCATTTGGGGTTTCAACCTCCTGAAATAACACAGAACTCCAAAAATGGGCACCAAATCACCCCCTCATTACACCACTGAACATGAAGACACAGCCACAAAGTCAAGCATGGTAGAAACACTAAAGGCTTTCCCCCACTTCAACACTCCCCGTGTCTAATGTCAGTTTTCATCTGGCAGTTCCACAGGTCGCCTGTGCTGGACAAAGCATTTCAGCCTCTGTCAGTGATTGGATTATTCTATGATCTCGTTAGGAGAATGGACACAAACGTCTGCCTAACAACAACAAAAAACCTGCTTTTTCTTTGCGAAGCGCAGCTGATGCAAACACTGGTGCAATTATTTCCTAGAGCTCAGAGAATGGCAAAGTATCAGAATGCTGTTTATGTTCAGAACAGCAGCAATGCTTCTTCTATATAAATCTATAAACTTCAGCTTTAGAAAACTGCTGCAAAAAAATAGGCAAGCTGTGTTACTTTTATATGCGTATATACAAATAGGTACATCCAAGTGAGAGAAAGATAGGGAGAATGAGGGGGAAAACCCCACAAATAAAATAAAATTTGAAGTTATGTAGATTTTCAGAGCCATTATGTTACAAAAATGTACTAACAGAGCAAGCAACTGTTAAAATAGCTCTTGAAAAATTTAATCCATTTTAAAATGTCCTCATAATTCTTCCCACACCTTAAAGCAATGATCACCTGATGAACAGATATCCAGGAGGAGTAAAGAATGAGTGAAGAATGAATTGACTTACCAAGTCAATGAGACATCAAAACCTGGCTTTTGTACTCCTACATAAAGCACTCTGCCACCCCTCTTCACAAAAACCTCAGATGGCGAAATCATAACCAACACCGCACAAGATTTTTCTAGCTCTTTTTAAACACCGCTGCCTTTTCCAATGCATTAATCTATTTTGCACCCGTGGTGATTCCCAGTTCTTTTCAGCACTTTGTTAATGTTTCATAAGCCCTTATTTTTTAAGTTGCCTGGAAGGGCAGAATTCTGAAAACAAGTGTATAAGGTAAGCTAAGTAGTAAAATGTTTTAAAGTGCTCTTTAATGGATCCTCCTTTACAATTTGAACAGCAACTTTTCATATCTGACATAAAATCCATAGATATAAATCACATTAGAGGGTTATTCTTTCCCCATTATCAATCTCTGTCTCTTTATGGAACATTAAAGTCACATTTGACCTTAAAACATGATAAAATGGAAATCAAACTAGAATGTTTTGTAAAAGATATAATGAACTTGTACCTCTTTAAAAAAAAAAGTCTATGATGGGATTCCGAACGCATTCTTCATTAAATACCAACAAAGATTTTCAAGGTGTAGCTGTGACATTCAAATGAAAGAAGAAATGGTACTTCACTGTCCTGACAAGTTCCATGAAAACGGAATCGGCCAGTTACAAAAGAGAAATGTATAGGACTCCACTTTTCAGCAGCTTCAGCATTTAATATGAATAGAAATTTGCCATTACCCACCAAACCTGAGCGGCTCCCACACGCAGCAATCCTTCACCAGGAGGGACTCTTAACCATAGCACACACTTTACAGTGCACACCTTACAAACCAGAACAGAAAGCAGACGTGGTTCTGCCACGTACCCGAGTGCACGCCTGTGTATTTACTAACATCAAGGAAGTTTTGCAAGAATAATCTTCTCTTTGATCGTACAGCTGACTCGTCAACTGGTCGTGATTCCTACCCACAATATGTGCCGAACATTCAGCAGAAAAAGAAGCTGTTTCTCCTACTCCCTCTCTCAAATAATCTTTAATACAGGAGTGCAGGAAGTCTGGCTCCACCAGAAGAAATGGAAAGAGACCGATCCCAAAGCAGCCACTCACCACTAGACTGTTCTGAGAGCATTAAAAAAATCCGTATCCCTACTGTATTTCTTCCTTTTCCAGATGCCTTCAGATTCACCTGATCCCCTACTTCCAGAGATGCAATACCAGGGTTCAGACTGGTACATGTTAATACTTCACACTAAATTCCAATCATTCCATTTATGTAACATCAAAAAATCAGGTTGATTTGTCTATGAACAAACTCAAAAATAATTTTTTCCACTTACTACTTCTCTATTGTTTGATCTCTTGCACTTGAATATGCACCCTGTCGTGCTTGAATATGGCTTTACAACTAGATTACAGCTGCCTGCGAGGGAATTTGTCAGGCTTTCCTTCCACTAGTGCTTTGGCCTACATAATTTTTGTTATCTGTCCAGGCAATGAAAATAAAACCACAAAAGTATTGCAGTCACACTCTGGATAAAACAAAAAAAGTGTTGAAAGGAGAAAAATGTATTTCTAGATACACACTTCACAGGTTACCTATAAAAAGTCTCATTCAGTGGCTGTTAGAGGTTTTACAAAGGGGAAGTGAAAAGCAGAAACCTTTGACACAACACAGACCAGAGGAAAGACCCTTTATCCAGGGTGGAACAGAAACCTTCTCTGCCACTACTG
>JANHFX010021966.1:0-16314 GCA_027560015.1 Chloroceryle amazona | reverse complement strand
AATATACACAAGTCCAATAAACTCTGTTGTCCCTCTCCTCCACCTGGCTGGAGACAGGGCCCCTCTAATTCCGAGGGTAGTGTCCATAACTGGCAACTGGGTTTGTGTAGTTCACCCCCCAATGTGGTACACAAGGTCCAGCAGTGGCCTTGGTCTGCACACCAGTCCTTGGGAGTAACTCTAACCATGGGGAGTTATCACTGCCAGCAGCAGACACTGTCTGTGAGAACAGGCTGCTGACTTCAGTCAGTGCAGTTAGGTAGAAGTACTGAGCTGAAAAGTAAAATCACTGAACAGAATTAGTTCTGTTCTCACTCAAACTAGGACAAGGCTTTAAGAAATACTACTGATACAGGGATTATGGCATTAACTGTACTTCTGTTAGTGACTGTGCACATCGGATTTTTTAAAAGATAATATCCTGAATAAGGCCTGTGTTGTAGCAGAAAAGGATAGCAAAGCCAGCAGACTAGGAATACTTCTGATATTGACAGAATATTTGTTCTCTGAGCATGTTTTGCAGTCCCTGAATCAGAGACAGTAAACAAGAATCATATTTTTAGACAACATTTTATCTTCACCAAACCTTCCGGTGTAGATGTAGTCCAATTACCACATTTTCTTGATTTCCACCAAATGGTAAGGTACAACCTCTGAGGTGGTCCACAAACCCAACATTGCTGAAAGAATCAGGCAGGTAGTGCTATATGTTTGCTGTGCTATCCTCCACACCCAGTACTACACATTTTTGGGGACAAAATACTGAATTGCATGGGTAGTTTCTGTCAATGTTTACAGGCTTCCTGTATTTTTGTTCATAGAAAAAAAATATTAAAAAGTTCAGGTAGTTTCCCTAGTATTCCAACATAAGTTAATATTTGAAATCTTGTGTACAAGTTTATTTTTTTGTAAATGGGTTTCTACACAGTAGAGGTGTGGAAAATCACATTTTGTTTTTACCATATCATTTATATATTTTTAGTAATGCATTCTGAGAACTCATTAGGACACATGGTTGGAAAATTCTTATTTCAAGTAAAATAGTTGTTAAGCGACTTTAAAATTTAATTAGAATTCTTTGCTGCATTTCATTATGAGGTTATTTCATTATTACTCATCAAGTCCTAGGTATTTACTAACACAGAAGTGACAGTACATGATACTGCTGAATTATAACTGCACAGCTGGGGAAGATACTTAGAGAAATAAAGAATGGATAAATGCATAATTTAAAAAGCATCGGGGGAAAAGTCAACATTGAACATTCTTCCCTTCCCCTCCAACCCTCTGCAGTTGTAAACAATGCTACAAAAATCAGCATCATTTTCTGTCCTCTAATGACTTAAGGAGACAACCAATTAGAACCAGTTTACCTATTGGGATATTAGTACTGAGAGGAAAGCTACACTTCAAACTGATCAGAGGTATGAGGAAACTGCTATGACTGGCCCCATACTCACTGCATTGAATTTATTGCAGTGAGTTGACAGAACAGGCTAGAGTTGGGTTTAAAACACACTGAGACATACTACCTTTTTTTTTGTTGCCAAAAAAGAATCCCAACCCAAAACTTCTTTTGCTTGACTGATACCTGTGTTGCACACCCTCCCAAATTCTCCAGTAAAAAATGAGGTTACCACCATCATTCAAGATTTATAATAACAACACAGTAACAGGCTAGTACCTCTCAGAGAGACAGACAGTATTATTATGCAGACATTATTTGTGCACTCATTCACAGAAGTGCAGTTTATATTTTAACACTTCCAGACATAAGAAATTGAAGTTCAGTGCAATACTTATGAGAAAATAATTATTTCCTTTGACTGCCTTTCTCTTTTGAAAATTCCACCAGGAGACACAGCGTAGATGATAAAGCCCCTCAAACTGAGCAATTTCTTCCAATTAGTTTGCATATCTTCATTAGTATCTTTAATCAGTATTAAAAAAAAATAAAATAAAAATTAGCTTTTTCTGCAGTTGAATTTGGCTTCCCGCAAACACTCTTTTTCAATGTCCCAGGCAGCTTTCGGCTTCCTTTTTCCCCTCCTCTTTTGTTTATTATTCTTTACTGATCCTAACAAAGCCATTGTTTGATTCATGGAGGAAAATGGAGAATACAGAAAGATTTTTCACATTGTGTCATTCAGAGCTCAACTTCCTATCTTCCTTCCCCTCTATTTTTTACGTGGCCTCTTCCTATATTTTCCTCCAAATGGTTCCAAAGGATGCCTGTTGCTATCTATCACCAGAGATGTGGCTGTGGTTTCACATGCATTAAACCAGCATATGCAGCATGACCAACCCCCCTGCTTCTTTCCATCCCTACACCATTTCCTTCTTTGTACCCAAAATCGAACCCAGCAGCTGAAGAAAATGTTCAACCCAGTAGCATTATGGTGATGTTTTTGATAGCTTTTAAACCAGCAGAAAGAAGATGGGGTGCCAGCATAAAAACAGGGGCAAGAAACTCTAATAGCTTCTTTTAATGATGAAGCTGCTTCATACAGAACTAAAGCAAATACAGAACGACCACATGAAATCATCAGATCCTTTTTTTTTTTTCCCAGTTAGACAGATTCCACCTAAATCTTAAGGTGCAGTACAGATGCTGTTTTATTAACTGAGGTTATTACACAGCTTCTGCTGTGTAATACAATGTCCAGTGATTATCAGTCTGTGTCAGTTTCATCACAAGTAATGTAGTTGTACTGAACCTGTCACCCCATAAAATCCTCCACACCCTGGAGGGCATCAAGTTACCCCAGACATCTGAACCATTTGCAGGCTTCTTCTGTAGAACAAATATACAGGTTTTTCCTTCCACCAATATGCTGGATGAGACAGTAGAGTAAAAAAAAACAACCAACCAACAACAAACACACAACACAGCTGCCTTAAAATTTGACACGCAACTTTTGTAAATACTATGGAAAATATAAAGGAGTGCTTCTTGTAGGCAAGTTCTGCTATGAGAGGGTCCAATAAAAATATTGCTACTAATTGCTCTGTGCACACAACTAGCACAATATCGAATACACCATATGTGAAGAACATCGCTTCCTTCCTGAGAACAGCAATCTTAAATACATTTTTCTACAGAAACAAAAAATAAATTAAAATTGGCAAATTATGCTTATTTTTTAATGTTGTTTTGTTTAATATATTGTGGATTTTTTCTCAAGTAGGGAAACACCTTGTTAAAATACATTCCCTCTAAGATACCTGACTTTCTCATCAACCACCCCTTCCTTTTCACTAACAAATTCTCCCCCCCAATAGTCTCTTACACTCACAAAATGAAATCGGAAATATTGACACACAATTTCCCAATATCAGACCAACACAAAATCTTAGCTGACAATAACATTAATACATGATATCCATCATCATAAAAATAATTCAATTTGCTTACTTCCATCACAGGGTAACTTTTTTAAACTTCTAAATCCATGGTGCAATACAATATGAACAGACTGGTTGTGTTTCTCAGGAAGACCTGAAGTGGTAAATTACAGTGAAGACATAATATTGCATTTTTAGATTCAAAACTATGCATGTCACAAAATAACAAGTCATCATAAATAATGGTGGATTGTGCATTTTTATCAGTTTGTTAACATTTTTTCTTATCACACATTTTCATTTATCTGCAACTGAAAAAGACCATCTTTTTTAAAGAAAGCTTCCCACTAAAAAGAAGCAGCAGCAGAGGCTGGAATATTTAATTCCTACCTACAGGACAGTGGGTTTGTAAGAGCTCCATCAATATACAGTATACTGTTTAAACATATCACATGCTGTGTCACTAGAATAAAACACTATTGGAAAAAATATATTAAAATTTCATAAATACATAGCCATGGTACATTTTGTGTATTTGCTTCTGTCTATACAAACATACTAACTCTCCTTACATACGCCTAAACCATACTTAGCTGTGAGTATTCACAACTAATTCACTTTTAATGTTTGCACATGTACCCAGGGCCTAATTTACTGATTATTATAAAGGCCACTATGAAGATATCATTAGATCAAACTGTTTCCCCTTTTGTTCTTAGAATAGCAGAATTGGAAGAAGGATCACTGAATCTGGAGTTTTATGTGTAATTGGGAATCTAGTTAGTGTTATCTGAGAGAAGAAAAATAGAATTTGTGTCTATGTCACATGATTAGTTACCTACCATCACCAATACTACAGTACTGGTAGATACAGTATTTTCCTGGAGAGAGAGGATTATTTCACAGCTTTCCCTCTTATTTTACATTTAAAAGTATTATAACCTATGTTCTACAACACTAGTATTAGAAAATAAGAAAATCACAAGTAAAAGCTAATGTAGTTATTAAAATCATTGTGTAGCATCAACCTCAAGTCCTTTCATGACTAAACAACAGAACCTACAGGTAAGAAATCTGCTTTTCTCCTATTTTGGTTTTGCCTGTGCTATCAAATATGATCACATTATAGTATTTTAACAGCTAGTGCCTGTCCGCTTTGTATCCGACCACTTGTGAAACAAAAACTTATTTCAGTGTCCTTGAATACCTTAACAAAGATTTTGAAGTGATTTAACATTTACTTTATATAGACCCTTGCTGCACATATGCTTGGCAACATAGTCTTGGCAGCTCGAGGGTATTTTTCATCAGTATTTGCATTGAAGTAACCAATCTGTAAGTAAAAGGTTTCAGGCAGTATGCACGTTTTCACAGAAATGTAGATATTGAATGGGTATTTGAATGATATAAATTACAAGTAGATTCTTATTTACACTTCCTTTTAAAGGCATTTTCTAGTTTGAAGAAACTGTATTAGGGCAATAATAGATGGTAACAGAGGGCAAATTACCTAAGCATGTGCTTAGACAGCAGTGCTGGCACTAAGTCTGTTTTTCTTTACATTAAATGCCAGATTTGTGGTTTAATAGCTTGCCCATGATTTATATATAGTGCAAATCTGTTAAATGATTATTATATTGTAATTGTAAATATTAAAAGAAATTGTCCTAAATGAAGAAAAGTTGGTTGTGAATACTTAGCTTGTAATTACATTTCCTAAATGCTGTTGGTGGAATAAAACATTTCCTCTTAATTATCGTAAATCACACTCTTTCATCACAAATCTTTTGAACACAGTCATATTTTCTCCCTAGCATTTTAAGATTTTTTTTTTTTAAATCCAAAATAATGCTTTTGTGAAGTTGTGATTCTGCAAGTACTTTAAAAGTCAGCATCTGCTCATACTTGTCCTGTAGTTATGAACAGTATTAAGGAAAGACCTTAACACTTTATGCAGAAATAATTATCTGCTATTTCCCCACCCCTACAGCAAAGTCTGTAGTCAGCAAGGACAAAATTCAAAACTACCAACAATGCAAACACAGAGAAGTTGTTTCACATGTCAGGGTTGTCCTCTCCCTGCAGTCTGTGCAAGGAGGCAAGTGCTTATAAAATGGCTAGATTACTGGGCAAGATGTATTACCTATACAGATAGCATTTGGGAAGCCTGTATTTTGTCCTCTTTCATATTAATGGAACTTTGTTGAAATCAGTGACTGTTTTGTCCCTGAAAATAGTGTAAAAGTTGCATTTATTGGTATTCATCTGCCACAAACAATAGCCTGTATACTGCCATAGCTTTTTAAGTAGTATTGTTCAGTCAAACAAGTTATGTTCTTCCTCCATTCACACTGCTAATATTGAAAGGATTTATATCCCTGGTTTTCCCCTGGTTGCTACACAGAAATTGTACCAGTATACCCTTTTACTCTTATTTTTTTATTGTTATATAGTAGCTGTACTTGTATTCTTTTTTTTAGACTCACTTGCATAGTTTAGTCATCTGTTGGGAAGAATTGAGAATGAGAAACATACAACTTCTTGCTTGAAGAAATCAAGCAGGCATTGAGATGGTTGATTAAGCCTGAGTACCCTGATAACAGGGACTCAAGATGAGCACAGAAGAAGACAATAAACACCTGGGAACTAATTTAAACTGATCTCTTGAAGCATCCCACAATGGATGGATGAGCCAAAGGATGGATGCGCTAACTCCATGACCATGTATGGGCAAAGGAAGCCCAGAGTTCAACTAGCAAACAGTGTGAGGAAGACTATGAATGACCACCAGAGGGAAAAGACCCTAACCCTAATTTTATTATGAATGCTCAGACTATGTAAATGAATTCCAGGAACCCATTAGAGTAAGACTGCCCTTTCCAGGAAATTTGATGAATGTGTATTTTATTTTTTGTATATGAGATGATCTGTTTTGCTAATTTATTGGAGAACTCATCGTGCAACGAGCCTCAGTGCTGTCCAGTGCTGCAATAAAGAATGCCTGCTTAACAACTCTGTTGTTATTGGGTATTTATCTCAGAATACTTACCCAACCACACCTAGCTTCCCACCTACTGAGCCTCCAGATTCCTCCTCACTGGAGAAGCGTTAGAAAAGGGCATTTGGAAAGTCCAATTTTTGTTTCGATATAGTAAAACCTGTTAAACTATTTTAAAGCTAGCATTAACTGTGACTTACATTACAGTATGAAAACCACATATAGTCTTTCTCCTAAATAATTTACAGGTTACACAAACAATAGAGGTACCAAAAGAAGCAGGCGATCCATGAGCTGATGATAGGAAAATCTGTGGGACCTTCTACACATAAGCAAGAAAGACCTAAAAACTGAAAGGCTGAGGGCAGTCCTAGCTGCAGTGATCTTGTGTTGTTTTAAATGCTCAGAGAAGTGAGCAAGTTAAATAACACATCTCTGAGCTTCAGGAGATCTGACTGCAGCTTATTAAGGGATCTACTCGGAGCCAGTGGGAGACTGCCCAAGTATGCAGAAAGGCCCCGGGCAGCAGATTGCTTTCTAGGATAAGTTCTTTGAAGCATGCAGACACTGGACAGTGCAGAAAACAATGCTGGTGCCAGCAGGGATGCCACGGACTGTGACACCTGCACGGCCTCACCTTTATCCAAAACTGTTAGCTCAATACCTGGCATTAACATGGTACTTTACAGAGCCCAAGTGCCTTTTTTCCTGAGGCCATCAGTACCACCATTGCCTGGCAAAGATGGAGCACTTGGCCTTGTGGACCCTGATGGGTGCTGCAGAGGGGCTCACTCATCTCACCACAAGGCCTCTCCTGGTGATACTGAGAAAGACATAGCAACTGGGAGGTTCCAGACATGGCATTGAGGGTCAGATGGTAGAAAAGCAGAGAAAGCAGACAGTGCTAAAAAAACAGTACTGCATGGGCTGGATACACAGAGTGACAGGCACCTCATTAAAATTCAACAAAGGCAAATGTAACATCCTTCATCTTAGCAAAAACAACCCCCTGAGCATGGAGTTACAAAGCTTTAGAGTAAAACCTGTGTCTCCTGGTGGACTGGTCAGCAGGTAAACATCAATCAGCAGTGTGACTGCACTGGCCATGACCAGCCATGTACTAGGCTCTATGAGAAGAGCAAGCAGGTCCAAGAAGGTGAGCTGCCCTCCACTTGGAGCACTTGTGAGACCGCATGTGGGGTACTGTGTCCTGTTTAGGGGTTCTTAGCACCAGAAAGCTACAGACAGAATGAAGCAAGTGACCAGCAGACTGCTACCAAGGTGGTCCAGGACCTGGAGCACGTGCCAGTCCCTTGACAGGATGAGAAAATGGAGTTTGTTTAGCTTTAAGAGAAGGCTAAGAATTGGGAGCAGACCAAACTCTGACAGGAACATATTTGAATTTCACCGTGTTGGAAAACCCACTGTAAACAGGGAAAAAAAATCCTTAAGGGAAAAAAAATATTAAAAGGACTCATACTGATATGAAAATATGCCACATATATATTTAGATGAGAAGCTGATTTATAGAAAACTCTTCTGTGGAATTATAAAGAATTGCAATGTTAGCCTGCCCTTAACCTCTCATTTGCTATCATTACTGTTGACATTCTGTTCCTTCTGTGACAATAATGCAGAGAATTGGATCTGAAATGAGAAGCACTATTTACATTTTAAAGTTCTTTTTGCCCTTTCCTCCCAGGTAAATTAATTTCAGTTTTCTTGCCACCAAGTATTGCACTATAGATCACTCTTCTGTCCCTATAACAAAAAGCTTGAAATTATTACCTTTTTATTGTAAACAGAAATGCTTGATTTTAACAAGACATTAGAAAACAGGGCTTTATATTTAGAACCCAATGTTGATGTTTACTGTTCCATCTAATCATGTTCCATACTCAGCTACTGTGAAAAATTCTCCCACTGATATGACCTGAAATACATAATTATTTTAGTGTAAAGTCACAGTACTGGAGCAGTACAGCACACCCTTTAAGAGACCTCTTAACCTCAACAGATACTTCAAAAATGACATTATCTCAACTAGCTGTTACTTCCTTAGGACACTGCCTTCATTCATCAAGGAGGTTGCTGGGTTATAATTACATGCATTGTTGTGTCCAAACTATTATCCAGTAGGATTAAGCTAGTCCTCCATCTGTTCTTGCCAGCCATTTGGAAACCTGACATATCCTTTGGTCTAGCCACTGCCTTGTTCTACAGACTGAGAGTGAATACCTTTAAAGGAAGCAGGGCAGAGCAAAGTTCCTGATAATTTTCTTTTTTTCTACTACCTTGTCTTAGCGACAGAGCTTTTAAGTGGGATATTCTAATGCAGCTACCTGGCACCACCACAACCAACTTACTGATTTAATTTTCTTTAATAACTGTAAGAAAGGTGTGGAGACCAAACTTTCATCATGAACACCATTAACATCCAAGTCACTGTGTGGGAACATTGTATGTTTTGTACTTTAAAACTGAATTAGTTGTTTCTGTTGTGATCAGCAATGAAAAAATGCATTTTATTTTTCCATTAATATGAAAACATTCCTGAAGAACACAACTTCAGAAAGTGCACAGTCAGATACACTGCAAGTGCAGCAGTCTACTTAGCAGCTGAAAACATCTGAGCAAGAAAAAGACAGAAAGATCAGGAACTGCTTTCTGCTGGAAGGGTACATGTAACTCATGAGAGCAGCTGCCACAACAGTTGCCTGAAGCAGCTCCTACAGGAATTCTGTTGCACTCCTCAGCAGGAGTGTGGCCATACCTCTGCTCCAGATAACCACCACAGCCAGCTGTGGTTGTAGCCTGCTACCCAAATTCAGCCTGTAAGAGTTCTGATTGCTTGAAGAACTGCAACATGCCCCACTGCACTCCACACCGAGGCGTGCAGAGTACATACACTCTGCACAAAAGCGCTAAGACTGGTAACAGAGAAGCTGTTTTGGAGAGCCAGTGAAGTGCATGAGGCATCAACCAGTGATTAGTACACAGAGCCACATATGCCGTTTTCTGTTTGACATACTGTTCTTAACCAAGCATGCTTTCTCAAAATCATTTAATTCCTTGTCTTGTCTGAAAATCTATGCAATGCTTTTCACTAATTCTAAAAGCTTAAACACAGATTTATAATCATTTATATGACAGAAAATTGCACTGAAATATCTGCAATGCAGTCAAGCTCTAAACAGCTAGCAGTGCTGAGATTTACCTTCTTGCTTGCCCTGGAGAACAGGCACAGGAGTAGCCTTCCAGGAAGAACATCCTGAAAATGAAAAGACAATGACTATGGGGGGAGGGTAAGAAGGAAGTGTCCGACAAATAACAGGGCTTTTAAGGATGGGGTGTACATGTCGGGGCAGGCAGGGAAGAGGATGGAAGACACATGAACTTCTTTTAGCTGAGATGACTAAACCTAACACAAATACAGAAAAAGAGGGGCACATGTGACTCCATCAGCTGAAACAAGACAACATTTGATTCTGTTCTGTGAATGCCATTCTTTTTGCTTTGCACAAGTAGCATATAATCTGTGGATTATCCATTTAGTTTGAACTCTGAGGACTCCTATCCTTTCACATGGCATGGCCAAAACTTCAAAGGAAGTTTCCATAGCTCTCAAAAGAAATGCTTCCAGAAAACTGCACTAGAAGTTTACAGTCAGCTCTATTAGCTTTTTACAGGGATTACAGGAGGTGAAGCTTGGTTAGTTTCCTACTAACAAGCAATTTTTTTCTAAAACTGTAATTAAAGAGGCAGCAATATATGTTCCATACAGGCAAACAGCTTACAGTTCTAATTTGTGAACAATTCCCAAGAGTGTCAGAAAATAAACCCAAAGATGAGTCATGGAGTTATGGTTTGCTCTGGTTCTCTGCAGAGTGGGAAGGGAAAGGGGAGAAGATAGAAAGGAACACAGGAATTGATGCATTTCTAAACTGTAGAAAATAAAGGCTAAAAAAGCTCATGTCTCAAGCCTGAAAAAGCTCAAATTCCCTCTCCTGAATGTTTACCTTACTTAGCAAATTACCTTCATTCTTCCTTATGTCACATGGAGCCTCAAAGGCTGCAGCTCAACTTGGGATGGAGCACTAGGACAATACTGACAGTCTCTCATAGCAATTCCCAAGTTTACCAGACATTGGTCAGAGAAAGAAAAGGCTCTGAATAAAGATACTGACAATCCAGTTCAATAACCCCTCTCCTGAAACTAAGTTTATATTCTTTGCAAATACTATCAACACCGCACAGACTTCTGGTTTTGGTCCCTCACTCCTAGCAGAATTTAATACTAATTTAAAATAAAAAACAAAACAAAAAACAACCAAACAACAAACAAGCAAGAGAAGGGAAATGGATGGGGGAAAAAGGAAAAGGAAGAACAAATAAACAAATCAAACCATTTCTGAGATTTTGGACACTCTAAGAGGTGTTTATTTTTTTTTTTCTTTTAAAATGACTGAACAGCTTCCATCAAAGTTTAACTGAAGACTTTATAAACTTTATTTTTATACCTTTTAGAAGGTAATGTAAAAAAGCACCACCAAAATTAACACCAACATTAAATATACATACACAACAGGTTGGTAGCACAAGTATTTGACTACTTTGTGAAACGGTTAGACAAGCAACCATGAGTTAATGAATAAGGTTGCCTGTGGGTTCAAAACTATTAGCAATAATTAACATTAACATGATGAAAACAATTTCCCCATATGTTATAGTCTTTTCTGTTAATACAACTAAAAACTATTTAGGTTTTGGGTGTTTTGCTTTGTTTTTTTTTGTGTGTGAGCTGATTTTTAAAAATGTACCGCTTCTAATTTAGGGATTTATGTATAATTTATGTATAGGGCAGTATTTCCCTCCACCCTCACATCTGAACATTTACAAGAAAATCTTTCATTTCTAAAACTTTAGGTGTTTTGAGTTTCAGGCTGGCACAGTCAGAAGTGACTGCATTTGAAGAAAAATTCTTCGTTTAAATTTATTTAACAATTCTGAGAAAAGACTGGCATTCTCATATAGCTGCCTTTCAAAAATCAGGTAAGTAATCATCCTTGAAGAAGTATAACATGATGGTTGGTCTGCTATTATCTGTTTCCTGACAGATAATGCTACTCTAGATCACCAGTCAAGGACATGGAGAATTTTGCAGAATGAAAATGATACATGAATAGTTTAAAACAAGAGAAATACTTGAAAGCTTACTTCAATACTATCACTATAAGAAACAAACTGCTAACTTTTGATCCAACAAGTCATCTCCTCTCACTTTTCCATTATTTTCCTGAGAAGATGACCTAACACTTAACTTTAAAATTTAGCTTTCAACAGTCCGTCAGGGGAAATCTCACTTAAATTTTTCCTACTTTACAGTTTGAAAATTTGCACACGTTATTTTTTCAAACGTTTCTTCAATTGTTCCAGGTGCCTGGCCTCAACATCCTGTATAACTAACACAGTGGCTTCAGAATGAAGCGGATTAAACTCTATAGTCATCAAACAACAGAGATCTATTAGTTGTTTTTGACATTTTTCTAAACCATCCTTAAGCTTCATACATAAAGCTGGATCTTTTCTCAGCTTACTCATTTCAGGCACTGAAAAGCCAATCAAACTTGTTAGAATATCATTAGCAAAATCTACTTCGAGATAAGCTGAACCATCGGATATTTTTGCCTTTATACCCCAGGAGCCATTGCTTCTTCTGAGGTTTCCAGTGAGAGTAACAATAAAACACTTAACTTTCAGAATTGTAACAGTGTCTGGTTTTTTTTCAAGGAGAAGGGAAATATATGTGAAAGGTAGAGAATCTAAATCTGAATGTGTCTCTGCTGCTCTGCAAGGAAAGGTCAGTGAATCATGCTTCTGCTTATCTGCTTCTGGATCTATTTTTGAGAAAAATACAGGATCCTTATTTGACAGCCTGCTGTCAGAAGGGTCCTGGGATTTACATCTGCTCTTATCAAGGTCTGTATCAATTTGCCTTTTTTCAGGAGGATTTTCCAAAGAAAAATCTGCAGAACTGCAGGTCTGATGTACACACTTATGCCGCAAAACACTAGTCATACCATTTCCATTTTCATCAAATACTGTTCTTCCAAAAGTCTTTTGCTTGCTGGTAGCTTCTACAGGCTTCTCTCTTTCATTCACATCATCTTTTCCACAAGTGCCATTTAAAGATGAATTGCAGGAGGTTCCAGATGTATGCGCAAGTCTCTCAGTAACTAAATTTACATTTCTGTTCATGACCACTGGTGGCACTTCCTCCATATCTCTTTGCATCTCTTCTTCCAGAACAAAGGTGTCTTGCAAAGGAAGGTCATTTAAAAAGCTATCCACGTATTCTACAGGAGGTGAAATTTGCTCATCTGAATGAGTAGAAGGACTTCCAGATTGCAATGGCAAATAATTTTCACTGTGTGCATTCAGTGAATCTGAAGTTCTAAAATTTTTGCTTCTACTGCAGTATCCGCTTTCTAAAGATGCTTCATTGTTTAAAGTAAATTGATTATTTTCATCAAGACTAGCTAAAAGCTCTTCATCTGAAGGGCCAAGGGTTTGTTCTAATTCATCCACAGGCCTTGAAACAATTTGGTCTTGACCAGCTTGTCCAGCAACATTAGGGGTTTCGGTTTCTCCAATTAATCTAGCAAGGACTCTTTCCTGAGAATACTCTTCCAGAAGAGCATCCACTTCACCCCCCAACAGTTTCACATTTTCTGCTTTAAGGAGAAGGACTCCAAGACGATATGCAATGTTACCTTGTACAGTGATTTTTGTTCCAGGAGGAAGATTACTGTGGAGGACAGGCACTGGTTGATACTCCATGCCCTGAATTTGATGTATCCCATCAGTTAATTGCAGCATCAACATCCGAGTAGGCTTTGCTTCCCAGGGCTTCTGGAATGCCTGTGTACTGGCTGTTACTTCTTCATTTACAGTATTTTTCCCTCTTAGCTTCTGCAACTGGGAATACGCTGGCTGGCTAACATCAACCAGTGAATCAACCTGTATGGAGTAGAAACCTGACAGCTCTCCTTTGGGAGCATCCAAGATGCAGTCAGGCAAAATGGGATATTCCAAATCTCTTAGATCAGTAAGAAGCCATTGCTCAAATACCTGCCTGTTAATCTGAGCTTGACTTAAGTTACCACCACTATTTTCTTCCTGGATCCAATTAACACATGCTTCCAGCCATATCAAAGGAACTTTAACATGCCACGTGGATGAAAGCCAAGTTTCCACTCTTGCTGCAATGTTAGATATAGACATTTTCTTTCAAGTTGGGTTCCCTAGAATAAACCCCAGAAAGACATATTTACTTTTCTGACAACAGCTAAAGTTATACAAGTCTCTCAATTATATTGTACATAAATTTGTTCTCAATTCAAAGTTCTGCTATTTTTAATGTGACAACATAGAAGAAATTTGAATTAAAAACAGTTCTACATATACTAAAAATAAACATATGTTTCTAATATTTAGTTTCAATCAGCATAGAAAAAGTATGTAAAGTTTACTCATCAAGGAGTATCAGCTAAGTATGGAGACTTCTACAAGCAATCCTGCTTGGTGACTTCTCCTTCTCTGTTACTTTAATTATAAACATACAACTGAAATTAGTTTGTTATGGATGGAAGGCTAGTGGCCAAAAAGAAAACAAACCAACAAACCAGTAGGATTAGGTTGTCCTCTTTTTTTGTTATTTCTCTGGCTGCTGCTATGAACATCCAGTTTACTTTAGAAATGGACCTGAGGAATTATTCTCCCATTTCATCAGCACTATTACGAACAGAAGTATGAGACACTACAACAGAACCAAGTTGAGATCTGTCAGCATTTGTATCACAGAGGTGACTTTTCCACTGTAATTGGATGAAAGCTTTGCACCTCACACCAGAAAGCTAGCTTGAGAACATCACTATTATCTAGAGACCCAGTCCAGAATTTGGATGCAATTACACCCAGTCTTGGCAGTCATCATCTCAGCAATCAGTGGCTAAAAAGCTCTAGTTTTATGTTAAGATTAGGAAGTAGTTATGCAAAAACAGATGACTAGAACAGAAGAAACTGCAGGGATCGAGTGTCCACAACCTCCCTGGGCAGCCTGTTCCAGTGTTCCACCATCCTCATAGGAAAGAGCTTCTTCCTAATGTCCAATCCAGATCTGCCCTTCTCTAGTTTAAAATTCTCATCCTATTGATACATGCCCTTATAAATAGTCCTTCCCCAGCTTTCTTGAAGGCCCTCTTCAGGTACTGGAAGGCCACTATAAGGTCTCTGCAGAGCCTTCTCCTCTCCAGGCAGAAGAGGAGTACAGTAGGTGTAAAACAGGAGTAGAATTTCAGTTGAAAGTGACCTACAATGATCATCCAGTCCACCTGCCTGACCATTTCAGGGCTGATCAAAAGTTAAAACGTGTTTTATTAATGGCATTGTCCAAATGCCACTTAAACACTGACAGGCTTGGGGGACCAACCACCTCTTTAGGAAGCCTGTTACAATGTTCTACCACCCTCTCAGGAAAGAAGTGCTTCCTAACGTCCAGCCTAAACCTCCCCTGATACAACTTTGAACCAAGTCCCATCATTGGATACCAGGGAGATCATCACCTCTCTCCACTTCCCCTCCTCAGGGAGCTGTAGATAGCAATGAGGTTTCAGCCTCCCTCTCTCCAAACTAGGCAAACCCAAGAGGCCTCAGCTCCTCCTCATGGGTCATGACTTCCAGCCATTTCACCAGCTTTGTTGCCTTTCTCTAGATGCTTTAGACCTTCACACTCTTAAACTGTGGGGCCCAGAACTGCACACAGTGCTCAAAGTGAGGCTGCACAAACCCCGAATAGCCAAATAATCACCTCTTTTGCCCAGCCGTTATGCTGAGTTTGATGCACCCCAGCATGTGGTTTGGCCTCTCAGCTGCCAGGACACGCTGCTGACTCGCAAGGAGCCTGCTGTCAGACAGCAGCCCACCAATCCTTTCCTGCAGGGCTGCTCTCCAGACACTCCTCCCTCAATTCAAACTTGTGTCTGGTGTTGCTCCATCCCAGGTGCAAAATTTGGCATTTGTTCTTGTTAAGTTTCATACCAAAGATAACTGCCCAATGCTCCAATGTACCTACCTCCCTTTGCAACACCTCTTATTCCTCAAGTGAGTCAACAGCACCTCCCAATTTGGTATGGACAGCAAACTTGCTGATGGTGCATTCAAGATGTGTTGCATCTAGATGCTTGATACAATTATTGAAAAGATATGAGGCTGCCCTAGCTGTGTCCAGATCACGTATAACCCCTTAGAAAGGATGACAAAGGATCTCAGCCTTCCTACAGAGGACAACAAAACCAGAAATGGACACAATAATCGTTAAGAAACACCAGGACTGTGGATTTTTGCCACCGTAGCTTGCGGCAAAGACCCTGCCTACAAGCTCTTCCCTACGCTCCGCCGCTCAGAAGACACCGTGCAGGCGCTGCGCTGCTCCGGTGTGCCAGGGCCCTGACGGGCACGGTGGGGAGAGGGGCAGGTAGGGGTGTCTCACCCCACAGCCCCTCGGAGGGGCCTAGCTCCTTTACTCCATCCCACCTGCCGCGGAGCCACCCACACTTACCGGGACGAGCAGGCGGTACCCGCAGGCAGCCCGGCTGCCACCACCGCGGGCCTAGGGGGCGAGTGGGGTCAGAGAGCGCGGCCGCTCCCCAGCGTAGCTTAAAAACCCCGCGCGATACAGCAGCCAATAGGTGTCATGAGTCGCGCGCGCTTTTAAGCATCGCGAGAGCCCCGCCCCCCGGTGCAGAGCAGCGAGCACAAGGCGGGGTTTTTGCAGACGCCATTTTCTCCTCTCACGACCGACGTCCGTCTCGCTCCTGTTTGCCGGTCCCCGCTGCTTGCGCCGCTTCCATCGCGACGCTCACCGGGCAGGTGAGACGCCAACCGGCCGCGGCGACGCGGAGCGGAACGGT
>JANHFX010021965.1:0-11411 GCA_027560015.1 Chloroceryle amazona | reverse complement strand
TGACGAGATCGTGTCCGCCCTGCGCCACTCACAGGTCATCAGCACCTCCATCCTGCACCGGGTGGCCACGCACATCTATAACTCCAAGGGGAGGCCCAGCTGCCACAGCGAGGTGGTGCTGCTCCAGTTTGTCTTTGGACCTGAGCACTCTCTGGAGAAGTTCAAGGAGGTAAAGAGAAGGCCCTGAGGCGGCATCGTACACTTAGCTGGCGGGATGCTTATTCTTCCCTGTATTGCAGGAGTTCAGAAGAATGTCTCTGCCAGGCTACATGCTCAATGCAGAAGGCAGTGACTACCACTACATCTCCATCAGCCGCCTGCACTCCAGGCGGGCTGCCTCAAACCCTTCAGGGACACCCTGCTTGCAGCAGCCAGCTGGAGGTGGCACTAGGACAGCCCTGGGCCAGGCAGGCCAGGAGGGGAGCAGTGAAGCAGAGGCAGAGGGCTCTGAGCTACACCATGCAAGCTGTGTCCACCCAGAAGAAGGCCGGGGTCTCTGGGGGTGGTCAGAGAGTGAGGCACACGTCGTGCCAGACACGGGAAACCCCACAGGTGGGGGCAGCCGCACGCTGGATGAGGTGAGAGATGCTAAGATGGTCTGTTGGTGGGAAGGTGTGGGACACTGGTAACAAAAGGTAGAAGGATGCAGGAGGATCTAGTTTTGGGGGGACTAGTTTTGCTTGCTGTGTTTTCTGGTCATTTTTTGCAACGTTGGATTGTATGCAGGTCCCGGGAGAAGCACTGAGCCTTGAGCAAGGCAGAGCACCTGGCCATGACTCCCTGGAGGAGGCAGCTCCAGAGACAACCATACAGTCACTGCCATCCTCATCCTCTGAAAAGGGCAACAGTGAAAAATCACCGTTGGTGACGCCGTCTGCAGCAAGCCTGGCTGACTCCATAACACAGGGCAGGGAAGGTAGGAGCTGCAAATGTGGGCAGGATGTACTTTAGCCTCGGGAATTTTTAAGAGAAGAGCAGTTTTGTCTGTAGCATGCAAAATAGGGCTTCTAATCCTGTTCCAGTCCCTAAACACCAGAACTAGTACCCAGGACTGTTGGTCTCTTCCTTGCCAGGGTGCTGGCAATTCACTGCTTAACGGTACCAGGGTGCTAGGCTGTGCCCTGATCAGATGAAGTTCCTGGTGACTCCAGTAATGTCTGAGAGAGCCCCGTTCCCCAGTGCTGCCTCCCCACGGCCAGCACGGCCTCCTTGTCCTGTGATGTAACATCTCTTCAGCACGTGGCGTGTGTGGAGGGGCTTAGCAAGCGCTTCCATGACAAAACCCCTCTTCTCTTTGCAGGCTCCAGCAAGCAGCGTCCCAGCCGTGTGCAGAGCCTCGTGTCGAGCCAGGGCAGCATGGACTCTGACCACCTGGGTGCGTGTTGTGGGGCAGGGGTGACCGGCAGCGTGCAGCCAGACACCAGCAGTGACATAGCAGTGCAGGGGTGTGGGGGGACTGTGTGCCGGGGCGGGGGTGGTCCCAGAGGATGGGGCTCTGATCTCCCAGGGCCTGCTGCACCCCGGGACTGAAGGGAGGGTACCTTGCAGGTTATGATGGGGGAAGCAGCGACTCGGAGTACGAGGAGGCGCTAATGAGCGACCAGGAACCGAGGTGTCCCCTCATGCCGGATTTCTGGCTCATCATAAAAATCCATCAGGACCGAGTGGAGGTCTATTACCACACACGGTAAGGGGAGGGTCCCCTGTCTGGCCACTGCTTCTCTCTATCAGCACCTTATTGCCACTGGCTCATCTCTGGACAAGATCTCCATCCTGCCCAGCGTGACTGGGGGGCTGCAGGGCTAGACTGGTGCTCCATAAGGAGAAAGCTGCCCTCCTTCTCTGCTGTGTCCCAGCTCGCAGCACACAGGAACAGGCACTGTCCAGGTGCCCTGCTGACCCCTCTCTCCTTTTCCCTGTAAAGCAGCCTGAGTGTGGAGAAGGCAGCATCACCAGAGACAGAAGAGGAGCAGCCGGGGGAGTGCCAAAGTCTCAACCAGGTGGTGGTGAAGAAGATCAGTGAAATCTGCAGGGTTGTCAATCAGGTAACAAATCTGCAGAGGGTGGGAACAGAGCTGCCAATCTGAGATGGCTTAGATGAGACAGGACCTCTGGAGGATGTCTGGGCTGGGTCCAGCTCAGAGGAGGGCCTGGAGAGCCAGTTCAGCTGGTGGAAGCCCAGCTTGGAGGTCAAAGGAAAAGGGACTCAGTCTGGCGCTAAGCCCTTCTTGCTGTCTCCTGTGTGTTGTGCAAGCAACAGAACCTGTCTTTTCTCATCCTCTGCAGCGCTTGCTGCTGCAGGACCTGCATGACAGCCACATATGCAACTCATTACTGGTGGCAGAAAGTGAGGAGGACATCTGGAAGAGTGAAACACCCTATACTTCATATAGGCAGCGTGTCATGCCCACAGATGGTATGAATACTCCCTTGGCATGCCTCCATGGCAGTGCTGCTGCCTGCCCATGAGTGACTAAAAAGATGATGACTTCCATGCTATGGCCCCAGCTATGTCCTATGTTCTTTGTAGATTACTCTGTAGAGGAGAGCTACCAGCCCCGGGACTACCTGGCGGCCACCATGCAGTTCATGCCAGGACACTTTGCTTGTGATGTTGTGTGGAGCACACTCATCCACGTGCATTCACGCCTCAAGATGGGCCCCAACATGGGGGTCTCACGAGGTGCGTACAGCCCAGGTTCCCTCTCATTTTGCCTGTCAAGAGTCTGGCTTCTGGCTGGGTTGGCACAGCAGAGAAGGGTATGTGGGATAGCTAACGTCCCATGTTGCCCACAGCTATCCAGGCGCTTCGCTCGGTGCTCAACGCCTTCTCTGTGGTGAACAGGAAGAATATGTTTGTCTACCAGGAACGTGCCACTAAATCTGTTTTCTACCTCCGGTAAGAAGCCAGTGCAACTTGGCCTGACCCTGCCCTGCTCCGTGCGTTACAGCAGACTGAGAGCTCCTTGGGGCAGAGCCTCGGGGACCCTGCTGTGACCCAAGCAGCAAACACCTGATTTCTGATGAGTTGCAGTCAATTCAAGCCAGGCCCCTCCTGCTTTCCCGGCACTACACCTTTACATGGGAGGGAAAAGGATGATATCTTTTTTGAGAGAACTAGAGAGCAGTTCTTCCACAAGCTCCATATTGTCACTAATCCCTAAAAAGCGCACAGAGAGAGCAAGGAGGATGTAGATCTTCTATGGAAGTATGATGCTGTTGTCCATGGGAATGGAGCTGACACCTCTCTCTCCTGTATTCAGACTGACTGAAACCACCTACAGTGGGAAGGTGTGGGAAGCAGAGAGCGTCCCTAGTCCAGCGTCTCGCTCACTGGCACTGACACGCAGCCAGGAGCCCATTTACACTGAGGATCTAACGGTGAGTCTGCTGTTCTCTGGGAGTGGGTGTGGGTGCTCTTGGTCACAGGAGTGGTGGGAACTTGGTAGTTCAGCAACCTGCATTTTATGTAGGATGAAGCATACACTGTAGATGTGTGAAGTAGGGCAGCAGTGGATGGGTTCTGCCTGACCTTGCTGACCGCCCAGGACAATGATGGATTTAGAATTCACATGGAAATGGCTTCCCTGGGGCTGTTTTGCTTCTCCAGGGTTCTCGTTCCTCTCTGGACACAGCTTCATGCCGGAGCGTGGACTCTGCCCGCCCTGTGGGACAGGTAGACAGGCACATCCAGCTGATGGTCCATGGCGTTGCCCCAGCAGGTAAGTGTTATAGCACTTGGCAGCAGATGGACTGTGCTGCTGTAAAGCAGAGGAATAGAGCTCTGCTCCATGCCCTCTCTGCTTGAAGAGCAGGCAAGGCATCTCCCTCCCGAGCCAGCCGTGCTTCTTTAGCCCTCTCCATTCTGTCTGGGTGGCAATGTGAGGAAAGGGTCCGTGGCCCACAGTGGAACCTCCTGCAGACCCAAGTGGCTTACGCCACCTTTCCCCATGCAGCAGTGCATTTGTCTTTGCCTGCTATACCAGCATCTCTTTTGTGATCGTGAATGGGTAGAAAAAGCCGGAAAAAAACAATGGTGGGGAAAGACATGTTCCCTTTGGGAAGTGAGTGTGAGGGTGGTACATCCTGAACAGGCAGGGAGGGATTGCTGTGGCCATTCTTAACTGGATGGGGTGAAAAAGCTGTTTGTACCTCTGCTTGCTTGCCAGGGCCTGAGATCACGGACGAGCTGGTGAAAGTGCTGCGCAGACGCCTAGATGAGGCCACCCTGGATATCATCACAGTGATGCTGGTGCGAAACTGCAAGCTGACCCCAGCAGATGTGGAGGTACCTCACTGGATATCTGTTCTGCTCATCCCAGACCCCATAACACTTTCCTGCTCCTTGACCTGTCTCAGCCTCTCCTGCCCCAGTGCAGGCCAGGCCAGGGTATTTTGCTGCATCCTGTTCCCTGCTTCGGTGCTTGCTCGAGCTATGCACGTTCACCGAGCTATAGTGTGGGTGCCAGGATAGGTGGGAGATCACCTGCAGCATGGCAGGGCCTCCCTGTGAATACCCCTGGAATATCTGCCCAGATCTGTCTCGTGGTGCTGTCTGTGGGCCTGGGTTCTGCCCACCACACTCCCTTCAGATAGCCAGCTGGTGTAATGTGGGTCAGTATCAGAGCCCCAGGGCGTGCTGCTGGTCTCAGCTGAATTTCAAAGCCTTCTCTCGGCAGTTTATCCAGCCCCCTGGAACGCCGCCCACAGAGGTCCTGCAGTTTGCACTGCCACCTTCTGCCCTGCCTTGGCTGCACGCGGTGGCCTACTATCTGCGCCAGAACCTGCTCATCTTCCTGCACACCCCTAAGTACACCGACAGCAACGTGGAGCACCACTTCAAGGTGAGGAGGGCCGTGAGTAGGGACAGCAGTCTGCCCAGCTTCTGCCTGCTGTGGCTGTGTTTGTTGGGGCAGCTCAATCGCTGTGTTCCCGGTTCTGCCGTGTAGTGTTAGGGAGGAACTGACCCTGAAGCCTGGAGGAGTTTCGCAGGACTGTGAGCAGTCCATGTTTGGCCTGGACAGGCCTTGCTTTCACCCAAGTGGTGCTGTGCAAAAAGCAGCAACCTCAAAGCTCATTCCCACGGTCATCTCCCAACAGCATGGGAGAAGACCCCCTTGGAAACCTGAGCTTGGCTTCTTGCATGGCTCCCTCAGATCTAAGGACCGAAACATCAGGATTATTAAAAGTTTGGGAGCAGTTACCCAAACCCTCAGCAGGGCCAGAGCGAGGACAGAGGGTGAGGCCGGGTGGGATATTATGCAGGCAACTGCATAGAGCCGTAGGGGTTCCTGCAGCCCAGCAGGCTGAAGGCTGTGCTGGCAAGTGTTTTAGGTAGGTCTGGATTGCTTGCTACAGGCCTGGGGATGAGCTCTGCACATACACGGACCTCTGCTTCCAGTTAAGGCAAGCTCTCTGATCTCTCACACTATTATTCCTTGCCCTCCTCAGCACTACTTCAACCACAGCGGGAGCATCCCTGACCAGGATCTCTATCTGTACAACAAGCCGGGCGGCCAAGGCACTGGTGGAAAAGGTATCGTGCTCAACTCTTCTGGAATGGTGTGGTGCTGCGTGCTGGGGAGCTGCTTCCCGTGTTGGAGAGCTCCAAGTGACTGAGGAAGGCCAGTGCTGGGCCAGTGTTCTCCTTCCGTGGCTGGGAGCTGGGCAGGGCGTGTGCCTGGGGGACTGCTCACCCTTGTGTGTGTGGTGGCATGAGCTAAGGCCTCCCACGGAGCACCTTGCTAAGCCTGGCCTGGTGCTTCGGGAGCAGTTGTAGGCTGCAGTAGCTGTGGGGCAAGACACGGTGAGACCTCGGCAAGCATGGGGTGCAGAGGCTCTGTGGGGCCGGAGGGGTGGGAGGAGGACGAGTCGTTGCAGGAGCCTTGCTGCAAAGGGATAGCTGCGTGTAACTGAGCACGGGCTGTGGGGACAGTGTCTGCTCTTTTCTCTCTACGACTGAGGAGGGATTGGGGAGGGCCCATCCTGCAGCAGGCTGTCATGTCGTGTTTCATCCAGGCCCTGTGGTCTGTCACCTGGTCATCGTGTGTCTTGTGACCCTCGTGCACTGTCTGAATGTTCTTCTGTTATGTAGGTACCATGTCGGACCTTGTGCAGCACCTCTTTCCACTCTCCCACTTCCAAGGTAGCACCTGAGGCCCCAAGTATTACTCCACTTTCCTTTCCCAAGCAGCCCACTGGCCCTTGTGGTCCCTGCTGTTCTTGTTTTCCTTGTGTTGTGGCTTCAGCTCTGACTCCTCTCTGTGTTTGTGTGTGTGTCCATTTGGCTGAGCCTTCCCTTTCTTTCTGGATGGATAAATGAGCAAACAGAACCTGTGCCCTGAGGTGGCAGCTCTGCAGTCCTTGGCTGCCAAGGGTCCGTGTGCTGCCCTGTTAGCTTGCAAGCAGTGAACTCCAAAATCCTGCACCCTTTTTTCCCCCACAGGTCCAAACAGGCATCTCCTCCCTGAGGAACATGGGACTCATGTTTCCACTGTGGTTCCACGCTCTAGGCTGCAGCAGCATCGCTCTCCCAATGGCTGTGTCCTGGGCTGGGGGGTTCCCTCGCATACCAAGGGGCTAGGGTGGCTGGGCACCATAGATGTGTACTTTGTATTTCAGTGAGCCTGGCTCAGAGGGGGCTCAGAGTCCCCCAGAGAGGGAAGGTGACAGCTCCCTAGTACCCCACCTGTCCTTGGAGTGTGATGAGTGACCGTGTAGCCAAACTCCAGTGCCCTGGGCAGTAAGGTCCCTTGGCAGCTCTTGCCAACTTAGCCCAGAGCTCGGGTCTTACATTTCTGGTGATTTAGTGGTTGCAGTTCAGCTTCCCTGCCTCTGTAGCAAGACTGGAAGCCTTGTTCCCTGCAGCAGGGATGTGAGCCTTTCTGCTGGTGGGACAGGAGCAGCTGTCATCCCTCCCTGAGAGGCCTAGCAGGCTGCAGGGTGCTGAGTGCTTGGCCCTGGCTTGGCAAACCAGCTCTGTCTCGGGGAACATCTTCAAACGAGGAGGCTGCTCCTGTGGCTGCTGCCCTGGCCTGCTGCTGAGTGCTGTGGGTGCTCCCTCTCTTGAGCGTGTGCCCTAGCACGAGGAGGATGAGGGACATTGTTCTTGGTTGTTCTCGTGTCCTCATCTCAGACTGAAGCAGAGCAGAGGTACAGGAATGGGTGTGATAGGAGAATGTGGCAGAGAGCAGGAGGCTGAAGGGATGCGGTGTGGCAGTTTATCCAGGAGGAGAGAGATGGGGCTACATCTTGGTCTACAGTTAGCACATGAACACCCACTGTCCTTTTGGTGGGTCAGGGGCTGACTATCAAGCCAAACACATGAGGAGTCTGTGCCCCTTGCTGTTTAAAGCAAGAAAGCCTGCTTGGTAGAGCTCATGTTCACTGTCGTGTGGGGCAGATTCACTGCTCTCGATACCTCTGTATTGACACCCGCATCCCAGAGAGCTGCCCTGCTGAAGTGGGAGAGCCCCAGTGAGAGGGACAGAGCACAGGCTCAGCGATGCTGTGGTGCTGTTGTTTGTGTCTGGATACATCAGACTACCAGCGTTGGGGCAACCTTGCCACGTGGTCACTCGAGTGCTGGCTTAGTCAGGGGTCTTTGAAAGGGAGTGGAAGCACCGAGGGCTCCAGCGGGTCAGCCTGCTTTGTCCCCAGCCCTGCTGGCTGGAGCACCTGGGGAAGGCACTTGATCTTGTACACGTGTATGGTGAGGAGGGGGCTCTGAGTGTAATCTGCAGCAAGGTGTTGTGCACAGTCTTCCTCTGGCAGGGACCTGAGGTCCTTCGTGGCCTGGAGAGGGCTGCTGGAGAGTATCTGGGCTCTGTACTGTCCCTTAAGAGGACAGGCGTTGGTGAGCCTCATCCTGGATCTCTGAATAAAGGCCCTCCTGGGGCAGAGGGATATACTTTCCCCTTTCATATGGGGCTGGACAACCCAAGAAGCTCTTGCAGGGCAAGGTGGCTGCAGGAGGGACATTCTCAGAGCGATGGGGACACCTTGTGCCAAACACTGTGCTCCTTACCCTGGCTCCCCACAGGCACAGCTGGCCCCTGCTCCCCTGGCTGCGTCCCCTCCCGTGGGCCCTGCCTGACGCGTAGCACTGTGTGGCAACCCAAGCGGTGACACGTCAGTCCCAGGTAGCGGGCTGTAGGCAGGGCTTGTAGGGCTGTACTCGGTGCGGGGCTGACGAAGCCGTCTTGGGCTCTCCCCCACAGGAATCGCCTGCATCGCACTCACCTTTGTGAATGAGCACGGTGGCCCCACCGTGCTGCCCCACGGGGACAGGCCTGACCCGCCGAAGCTGCCACCCTCCGCGCCCATCGCAGGCCTGCTGCAGGACACCGACTTCGAAAGCCTCACTGCGGTCAGCAGGCACCAGCCAGAGGCTGGCACCCTGCCCTCAGGTAGGGAGCAGAATGGGTCACAGGCTGCCCCTTGCCCACGGCCCTTGCATCCCCTGGGGTGCCTCGGAGGGCTGGCAGAAGTGGGGGTGCACAGCCACGCAGGACTGCCCTCTCCCCGCAGAGCCCCGCGTGCTGGTACGCCTGGACATCTGGGAGAAGGGCAACATCAGCCTGCTGCAGCTGTCGGAGAAGCTGCGTGGGGCTCTGCGCCACGCTCTCTGCGATGCTGTCATGGAATTCCTCGTGCTGCCAGCCCCGCTCTGCGTGGAAGCCGCCTGTCCCCCGGGTGCTGCAGATCTGGAGGAGCTGAGCTCTGCAGGTGAGAGCCCGGCCAGGACGGGCACCCCGAACCCCCAGCCAGCCTCCCTCCTCCCGCCTGGCTGGAGGGAGCTTGACTGTGCTGGAGGGGCTGGGAGGGAGGAAGCTGCTTTGCCCTCCACAAGCTGTGCTGCACGAGGTCTCGGGGCAGAAGCAGCACAGAAAGTGGGGCTGGAGGAGATATTTAAGGGTCTGTCTGCTCCCAAAGATTGGATCCCCTTTGCCGGATGCTACTGAGGGCTCTCGCCCTTCTCTCCAGCCGGACTCTGGCCAGCTGTAGTGGGGTACTCAGGAACACCAAGAGTGTCACAGCAAAAGGCTCTGGGGAGTCTGATGTGCTCTGTTTCCACAGGAGGCCTAAGGAGGACTATGTCAGAGACCAACGGCCTGGCCCTGGCCACTGGTGGGACTGGCAGGAGCTGTCCTCCACCCTTGCACTTCACTTCTGCCCCTTCGCCCAGCTCTGGGGAGCCAGTGACACCCACGAGCAAGCTGGGACGCCGCAGCTTCTGGGACATGCTGGTAATGTTGCTGAGGGACTAGTGAGGAGCAGGCCTGCAAGTCCTCATGGTGTGTCAGGCCAGGAGGAGTGGAAAGGAGGGATCTGGCAGGGGTTGGGAGGCCAGGTGGTGTGGACTTTTAGATCACGGCACCAGCTAGGCTGTGCATGTGCTCAGCATTAACTTAACCTCTCCTTAGAGCAAGGCAGAGTCCTCAGAGCTGGGCAGCCCCAAGACTACGGATGACATTGTGCTGGAGAGGCCAGAAGAGGCTCGCACGAGACGGCGGCACAAGACTGAGAGTGTCAAGCAGCACTTGAGCCAGGATCGGGCCACAGCCACAGCTGAACTGGAACAGGCACAGAGGCAAGCACAGCCTGCAGGCCAGGCAGCCGGGGTGTTGCTCCCCTCCATCTGCTCTGCATCGCTCTGTTGACCGACATCCCGCTGGCTCTATATGTGTCTTGACCCTTTGGACCACATCCTCTTTCCTTGTAGTTTCTCCCTTACACAGCAAGTTAGGGGAGCTGCCCTCCACACACAAAGCCTTGTTCCTTACTGGTGGAGCACTGCTGGTTCTCCCTGCCAGAGATCACTTCCCTGCATTGTGGGGCCCTGTGCAACACCTGACATCCCTATGGCTACTGGCCCTGAGGGACCAAGCTCAAAGGCTGTAACAACCCAAAAAGGAGGCTCCCCAGGCTCTGCTTTGGAGCTGGGAGGGGACTGTTGTGTTTTTGTGCCTTTGATGCAGTTGACTGATCTGGTAAAACTGTGCTTGCCTTTCCTCTTCCCAGGCGCCGAGCCTGCCAGTTGGAAGAAGGGGATGTGGGTACCATGCACCCACTCTTCAGTCAAACCTGCCAGCAGTGGATGGCATTCATGAGCCACTTGGGTATGTGTCTCAGGCCCCAGCTCCTCCAGGTGGGTGGAGAGTAGGTCTTTCCACCCGCAGCTCTGAGGACAAGCCCTCATAAGGCGCTAAGCCATCCAACTTCATCCCTTGCTGATCTCCACCTAGCTACACACCCTGTCTCTCCCCAAGCCTCACCAGGGTCCCACTGGTCTCAGGGCCAGCATCAATGTTACAAAGCTGTGGCAGGGGTCCTGGCACGTGTCTGTGCATCCGAACAAACATGCAAAGATGCAAAACCTGTGGCTGCATCTGCCATGCTCTGAGTCCAGGGCTTGCTGGACTCGGCTGCAGATGCTTTGGAGACCTGGATTCCTAACAGCAGCCGCAGTTGTGATTTAGCTCCCAGATGTAGCAGGGAGGGAGGAAGGACCTGAGGCTCTGTGACCTGCTTTGGGGCTGTGAAGCTGAATTGGAGACCCCTGCTCCTTCAGGGAGGGAGAGGAGGAGGAATGCCCTTCATAGGGTGGGATTGGGATCTGTGTGGCTGCCCTGTTGCTGCTTTCTGGATACCTGTCAGTATTTGTACATCCTCCCACACCTCCTGCTGACAAAGTAGAGCTGTCCTCCTCTGAGGCAGAGTGAGCCAGGGAATATGGATAAACTGGGGAATAAAGTGCTGTGCGTAGGTCATGCAGGGAGTTTGGTCCATGTACCATTTCAGGCCAGAACCTGAAACTGGGGGTTTTTACCACCTTTGTCTTCCCCTCCTTCATATAAGGTCCTCGTTCTCCAGCTCTGCCTGCCTCAGTCCCCATCGAGGCAGGAGCTTGGCCTGCTCTGGGCAGCAGGCCTGCAGTGGGACTCCCTTAGCCCTCTCTGCTGCCCAGGCAGGCAGGGCTTGGCTCTGGGGCAGCTTGGCATGCTGTCCTACAGTACTTCTTCCGTGCAGGGTGCCCATCAGTGCAGCAGTGCTCGGCAGAGATTGTGTCCCGTTTCCTCCTGTCCTCCATCCTGGTGGAAGTGGTGAGCCTGGTCACCTCCCTGGCGAGTGACACCAGTGTCAAGGTGTTTGAGCAGATCTGGTGAGTGACGCGGTTCACTGGGGGCTGCTTGGCACCAGCCGATCAGCTGTGCCAACCTCTACTCCCATGGCTCTGCTTGTCAGCCACCTTTGGTGCTCTTTGCAGCTACCATCAGGACAACACTGCCTTCCTGCCCTATACGCCTGGACAGGGTGCCAGCCGTCGCCCGGCTCCTGTCAGGCAGTCTACCCTGCGGGGACGCAACTTCTCGACGTGGGCTTCCCGCCAAGGGGAGGCGGAGTGATCT
>JANHFX010021962.1:12938-52493 GCA_027560015.1 Chloroceryle amazona | reverse complement strand
GTCAAGAGGCAGGGGGAGCTTGGAAGCGTGGCCTGCATCGCCCTCCCAAGCCCGGGGAAGCCCAGGGAAGGGCGGCAGCAGTCGCGGCAGGTCCCGCTGGCGCTCCCCCTCAGCGCCTCTGGGCGGGAGGCGCCGGCCTCTGCCTTGCTTCGGGGGCCAGGGCTGAGCTACGTCAGGCAGTTTGCACTGCCAGGACGGGCCTCGTCTTCGTGCTTCTCGGCGGTGCCACCACCGTCCTGGTGCTGGTGGCGTTGTGCCATGCCCTTGAGGAAAGGGTGTGGAGACAACACAGCTTCGTTTGTGTTTTTCAGTGAAATAATGCTTCCCCAAGCGAACGATGGGAAAAAGCAACACTTTGTCTGTGTTTGTTTTGGTTGTGTATGGGTTTTTGTTTTGTTTTGTTTTTTTTAAAGTGTTACTTCCAAGTAAAACAGTTGGGAGATAAGCGCTGGAGGGATCTGGGTGAAATCTGGTGCCATGGAGGTCATAATGTTAACAAATTGCCTTTTAGGCTGAAGTGGAGAAAGCCTTTCTTTGTTCATTCTTTTCTGGGTGGTTTTGGGAGGAAAAAAAAAAAAAAAGCACCTTTGTGGTGCTTTTATTGGCTAATTCTACTTTTCTGTGTCCAAAATTCCAGGGACATTCTGTGCTGCTGTTTCAATTCTTTCCAGTGTGCCTGTCACAAAATCAATCACGTCACCTCTCAGTTTGGTGTCATCATACCCAGGTGTTACGAGAGACCCAGAGGTCTGTGTTATACTGGGACAACTGCAAGGACTTGGGGGATTCTACTGGTATAACACGGGGAAACTTGGCCCAGGCTCTTGTACACGTAAATTGTAACTCTTCACAAATGTTTTCTGTTATTTTAACAGTTAAGCATAACTCGACATGAAGCTAGTGTGAAATAGTACATAGATAACGTTAATATTTTTTAAAAGTGATTTTTATATTGCATGTAAGTTTTTGAAAGAATGGTAGCAACATGAGCTATAGAACTCCTGGTGCTTCTGTTGCTTTAAAAGTTCCAGGAGTGGTTATTAATAGAGTCCTGGGGTTTTTAAAATGCATTTCGAAGGACCTGGCTCACAGCAAATCCACAGATTGCATTTAGCTTGTTTCTGAAGAGTACCAAGGGTCGTTAGGATGCTTAGGTGTCAAACTTCCAGTAAAGATCTGGGTGTTGTCTAATTACTCATCTACGCTTGAGTTTAGTCTTTACTGTTACCTTGAGGAAAGCCAGTTCAGGATGTAACGTGGAAGGTTTACATGATTTCAGTTATCTGCTGTTCTCTTGCTCTTGTAATTCATGTTCCATCCTCTTCCCCAACACTACCTATTCCTAGCAACCAAAAGTATCATCCTTTCTGCCAAGCTTTCTGTTCTTTGTCCTTGCGTACCCTTTAATTCTGGGAGGTGCCTTTTGCTCTTTACTCTCCCCATTAATTCCAGGTTTCTGTTTACAAGTGTGTTGATAGCATTAATAGTTCTTGTCGGTAGTACGTGGCAAGAACTTTTTGGCAAGGAATGATGTCAGATTCGACAGAACTCTATAAATGCTTGTGAATCTTGGAAAAAGTAATCTTTCTACCCTGCTTGGTAGCATTTGGGGGGTTTTGGTGGTAGTCATTTTATGAGTTCTGTGTTTATCAGTAGTGGGTTTGTGAGTTACGTTGTTGTCTGTAATGCTGGCACCAAAGAAGCACCATATGACTGCCTGAAAAAAGTAGTAAATAGAAGTTCCAGAATACTTGGAGACAGTCTCTGTTACCAGTTTTCTTGGAAATTCTTTCACTGTATATAAGATTATTTTTTTAAACAGTTATAATAACTTAAAGTTACCTACATAGTGTTTGTGTTTTCAGTTAAAAAAATAATATTTTAGTTTCCTACACAGGGAGTTATTTAAAAAATATATTCCATCCCGTAGTGCCTCAAGATTCTGTATAAGTTTGCCAGATATTACTAGACTTCTGTCTTTATCCCTTCCTGTCTTAATCCTGAGAATCTACTCCAGGAGAGTTTGATGCTGTTTGAAAACATGAGCCAGCCTGCGCGTTACATTGCTAGGGCAGCGCTGGCGTGCAGGCATTTATTGGCGGCTCTCAATACCTTTCAGAGCCCTTTCACCCCACACTGAGCACCAGCTTTCATCAAGGTGCACTCCGACATGGTGCTGTGCCAAGCAAGCAGACAAATCCTCGCTTAATTCAACTACTTTATTCAATAAGATTATTGCTTCACTAATTAAGACTAAACAAAACCCTACATCAGCCATTAAAATAACAAGCGAAATGACCCATTAACAGTTCCGCGCTGCCTCCATCTAGATCTTGACGAGTGGAAGAGGGCACCCGTGTTGGCTGGTGCTGCTCAGGGTGGGGTGGTGCTTCCCCTGCTCCAAATCTGCACTGCTATGCAGCTTACTTTGTTCTGGGTCCAGCAGCAAGATGAAGGCGCTAGTGCTTCCTCTCCGGAGCCTCCAGCACTTGACACTGCAGATAAGCCTATCGGCAGCTTTTCCTCTAAGGCTTTTGAAGGCATTTTCCCTAAGTTTGTTTTGCCTTTCATAGGTTTTATGTCTGGGATCTCTCAAGTGTTTCATAGGTCACAATCATTTTCGGTTATACCATCCTATCACTAATCCTTTTATTTGCAGTTACTGTTTTCTTCTTCGTGTTCATTTTTGTTACAGGTCTCCCAGCAGAGCCAGTTACCTCTTCCAGCGTTACTTTCATGTTACTAATCTCCAGGCAAACAGCAGGTTCCACCAGCCAGGTTCATTTTCTTTTGTTGCAGCCAGCGCGGGTCAAGTTTACTATAGACACATTTTGTGTGCCATGAGGCCGTGGTGCCGGGGAGGCATCTGGGGGTTCCATGTGGGTATTTGTCCTCCTTCTAAATCAGGATCACTTTCAGTAGAGGAGAAATGTGTTTTCCACATAGAAAAAGAACAAGAACCTAACGAGGAAGAAGGAAGTCTGCATACAGATTTTCTTTTACTAGCATAGCGTAAGGAGGGGCTGTGTGTACCATGGAAGCACAGCATCAGAGCTTTAGCTCTTGTTAGCATTTAAAGCTGCTAAGGTAGCAGTCGCTCTTTGGAGAAGAAATAATTCAGTTTCTACTCATACGAAGATGCAGCATAACCTGGTTTGCATTTATGTGCTGGAAGACCTAGATCAGACTAACAAATGTGTATGTTTATTGGTTATAATGGTCTGATGTTTAGAGTTGGCTGTTGATTTACCAAAGGCCACAAACATTGTGACAGAATAATTCAGGATAGTGCCTTACTTTGTAAGGAAGTTGGACCTGCAGCAGGTTATCCTCACATCTGATAGATGATGGAGCTTTCAAATGAGCAGTGGGCATCGCAGCAGTTTGTAGCGTGAATGTCTAAGTGAAAAATGCCATAACTGAAGAGCTGCCCTCATTGGGCTGTTGTTGGCTATGATCTGAGAAACCATCCAGAACACTGAATTTTTAATGTTTGGATCAAATCCAGAGTAATCTAGGATGCAGGCAGAATTTGTTTGCTTGATGTGAAAGTCCTGTGCAGTTTGCTGCTTCATCGCCATTATTGTGATGCAGCTTAAGGTACCGAAAAGTGGGGAAGCATCCTGTGTGGAATGGCAGGTTATTGCCCAGTTCTTCCACCCTTTCTTTAGGCATCGGCTGCAGGCCCCTGTCTGAGAGTGGCTATTAGGCTAGCCAGGCATCTAAAGTAGGGAGTCTGGTATTTTCTGGGCTGTTTTCTCAATTTTAAGAGTCTCCTGTTTGCCTGCCCCCCTGCCCTGCATGTGTCAAAATCATGCAGTTCTTTCCAAGGCCAGGAGCTTGATGCTTGTCATGAGGCTGACCTCGATTGAAAGGCAGCTCATAGGTGGGACTGGTTACTCCAGGTCTCTTTGGTGGACGCAGAGCTTACATGTATATCCTGAGGATGGAGGTTCTGACAAAATGTAATGGTCGCTGCTGCTTTCTTTGATAAAAAGGGAACTCTGTTTTTACATCTTCCATAACGTAGTGCTTCCCTGAAGAGAAGGATTTCTCTTTCTCAGCTGTTTGAAAGACATCAGGCTATGTCTTCCAGAAGAGTTTTTGTGGGTGTAGGTTCTTCTCTTTGCCTGTGCAAAAAGAGAATTCAAGACTTGGACAAATATGAGTTGCTTCCATCACGTACAGTTTCTCTTCAGCCTTCACTCCTCTTTGCAGGACTAGAAGGTGCTCCTCTCATCAAAGTGCTTATGTAGAGCATAGTTTCTGCCTAAACCTCAACAGAAGTCTTCTGATCCCCACGAGGTGGGCACTACAGTGAGTAAGGCGATCGTCATGCTTATTTCCTCTTCAGCAAGGATGAGGAACTTCTTGGAGAGCATACTTGTACTCACTGCTAGAGTGAAACTACTTTTCTTCTTCCCGTTGATGTTTAAGATGGTGAGAGCACTGATGTCAAATGCATTAGGCCAGAGTCGAAGCTGAGCTTGGCTCTTCTGGATAGAGAATATCCGATATCTAATCTAGAGAGTATTTGAGCTGTCCTGAATAGCTCCAACCACAATGAGTTTTCAAGAGGTAACTTTAAGAAAACACATTAAGCTCTATCCAATCTCAAAAGGTGCCACTAAACACACCGGAGAGAAGGATTTTTAAGTTACCTACTCCAGTATGTAATGGCGGTGGATTTAGCGGTGTGAGACCCCTCAGCTTTTGTGAAACCCAGTCTGAAACACACCAGTGCTCATTCAACAGCCACTTGCCCTTCTGTAAACAGGCACGGTGCGGGGTGGTTACCTTTCCCGAGGTAGTCATGGTAACAGTTACCATATTTTGAAGTTAGTAATTTTTGGTGAAGAAGTTAAGTGTGTGTAAACTATTGACGCGTAATGCGCCAATAAATCCACAGCTGCAGATGGTACCAAACTGAATGCAAACAAACAGCATCAGGAATTTGAGCAGGTGTTTAGGATACATGAGGTGTAGTTCCCTTCCTCTGTGCCACAAGGTGGAGGAAATGGGAGAATAGCTGCTCAGAAGCAGCTGAAGATGGGATAACCCAAGAGGAGGATAATTCACGTGCTACAACGGGAGCAGATGTCCATTCAGACAGCTTGTCTGGCCGTTCAGCTGCCAGTTCTGTAGCATGTGTAGACAGCATAGGCTTGTCAGGAGTCCTGTTTGTGAAATCAGGTGCTGGCTGACGTAATTTGTTAGGAGGTGGAGATTTAGTATAGGTGTTGTGAGCTGGGAAAATAAAAAAAGGGTTCTTTTAATAATTGGAGAAAACTCAAACTGCAGTTTGATGATAAAACTACATGCCAGTTTTAAGATGTCATTTCTTGAATGAGAAGTCCCAGTATGAAACCAGTTGCTTTTACTAGAAACAAACTTGCAACGGCATTTTCATTCTAGGCTGTCTGGGACAATGGGTTGCTGCACTTAAACTTCTGCAGTAGTATGCAATTGTTTTCCAAGGCATTTTGCCCCACGCTGTTTCCTCAGCTAAATTTCTTTCTTTTCCCTTTCTGATCTCTCTTGTCTTGGGTGAAGCAGCTTGTGGCTTTCAATCTTGGAACCTAGCTCAGGTTTCTTCATCTGGGAAATGCTTCCATAAACTACTACGTGGAGGACTCCATTGGTACCAGGGCTTCTATCCTGCCTGGTTTAGAGCAGTAGTCCTTAAGAACTGGTGCAGGACCCCTTGAAGGAGAGATGGGACTTCAGGATTCGTTTTACACAATGGACATTATCGCTATCCAAGATCAATGTGTTGATTGCAAATTAAAGGCCAAGTTGACCAATTCACTGAGTGATTGACACCTGTTCTAAAATGTAATCGTGTCTTATTTCTGAGCCACCATGAATTTGCATTTTAAAAGACAAAGAGTCTTCTAAGGGCTGTGTTACATTGTTTTCTCATGGTACCACCTCTTTGGGTTCCACTTTCTCTTACATTGTGCACCTTTTATCACAAAAAAAACCCTCAACAAACTAAAACCAAACCCACAAACCACCCAAAGTATATGTCCTTACTGTTCTGTGTCTTGAAGTTCGCATTGCCGCAAGATTTCTCATCTTGTACTGTCTTCGCCCTCAGACAGAGCTGGGGGTTTACTGAATTGCGAACACGTAGGTTACAGAAATGCACAGCTGAGCTTAGTGAAAGGTGAAGTCAGTTATGTGGTGGCACTGTAAGGGGAAATGGAGAAAGGCCAGGAACAACCTGAAGTGTCTTTAAAAATCGGTTTAATTTGCTCTGGAGCACAAAATGCTTAGAAGGTTTCATCAGACTCGTAGAGGTAAAGCTCGTGTTGCTTCTGAAAGCCTGTGTGAAATCAGTAGCTTGGGGCAGCACAGCCTCAGGCGGGAAAGCACAAAGGAGAAAGTGACAGGGTGGGAAGGAAAAATGAAGTTCCATAGACGGGTGTAATTAAGAAGTATAAATATCATAGGTTTGGGGGAAAAGGGGCTGATTTGGGAAAAGGAATTCCCTTTAATTAAATAACACTGTCTGCACAATAGTGTTTCTGGGGAAGCTGCTGAGGTCCATGGTTTGGACATCAGAAGGATCTCCAGATTTCTTTGACTTTTAAGATTTTTCCCAGTATCCTCGCCATGCACGTGGTTTTGCTTGCCGACCTGAGACTGAAGAGACTTTCCTCGGTCACTTCGGAGTGATAGCAATACAGGTCTTGGAAGTAGGAAGGTTAGTAACTGATAAGTTTACTTCACCTGCTTTCCTGGATGGAAGTGCCACAAGTTAGTTAAAGCTTTGTAAATAGTTAAGCAGCACTACAGTGGGATATGAGGGCAAATTCCCCTTGAAGTATTTTGTCTTCAGTATAGAAGGCACACACAAATCTATTTTGAGAATAAAAGAGTCCTTTTGTATTTTAAATATTTTTCCCCCACACCCAGGAAGAGCTTTTTTTTTTTGTAAGGAACCCATTGGTTTCCTTCCCCAGCCTCTGAAGGCAAAGCCACTAGTGCCTGAGACCTTCTTTTACACAGAGCTGCTTTTGAGAAGGGAGGAGCCCTGCGAGTGCCACAAGAACAAAATATGATACTTGGTCTATGAAATAGTTCCACAAAATACGTTTTTGCAGCTCTAGGCTGTACGTGAGAGGCAATTTTATCTAAACAGATTTAATGATAGGGAGGGGGTTAAATAGCATTGGTATATTTTATTTTATTAGGAATTTATCACTGGAAGCTGTACAATACATTAATTATCAGAACAATTGGATCTATTGAAGGTTTCTGAAGTGAAAGCCATAAGTTATCGGATAAATTCGAAATTGTGTAACTTTCTCATGACCCTTCACTTGGAAGCCTTTCTGCTTCCAGTATGGGATGAGGTCTGGCAGTGAGGTTAACCCTGACCTCTGAGCGTTCTATATGGACTTGTTCATTTCTGACACATTCTTTCGGTTTAAATTTAGATTTGCTGGCAGCTACTCTGCCTATTTCAGTAAGCTTCATGGGCAAAATATTGAAACAAATATGCCTTTTATCGCAGATGGACTTGATGAATAAGATTAGTGAAGAACACTTGAAAGCTGAAAACCAGAGCGCACAAGACTTTGGTCCAAAAGGCACAAATAGTTGGATGCCTGGAATGTATTTACTTCTCAATCTGATGAAAGAAGTAGTTAAGTGTTAGGTGATGGACCATAACCTTGAGCCCTGTTTTACCTCTTTGTTACTGGTAGTTATGAAATTTCAGTTATGTAAGTGAATGTAGAACGTGAATCTGAATGTGGACGTGTAACAAAAACATGAAACTTGCTGGTCGAAAGCAAACTGTGGTTGCTGTAGGAAGCAGCAGCTACGACGGAATTTTCTGTTTGGCTGATTGCTGAATGTGTCCTGGTAAATATTAAACAGCTGAGCAAGTTCTTCACATCCAATAGCCACGTGAAGCATAACAGCTGTATTTGTAACTGCTTTAAGGAAGTGCATACCACTTAAATTTACAGTTAGCACTGAGGATGATACTTCTGGTTTATGATTATTTTTTGTGAGTGTGTCTAACCTGGGTATATGGGACTTGAGAAATCCATATGGCAAAGGAGTTCACTTCTATGTCATTCTCATGTATGCCTAATGTATGACATGACTTTGGTAGACAAGGTTGCTCCACCTTGAACTGTTGGTTTGATGAGGGATTCTTTGTCTCGCACTATGGTCTCACCACTACTGCTCATCTGTCTAGGACAGGATGAGAGGAAATGGCCTCAAGTTGCACCAGGGGAGATTTAGATTGGATATTAGGAAAAAATTCTTCACCAAAAGGGTTGTAAAACACTGGAACAGGCTGCCCAGAGAAGTAGTTGAGTCACTATCCCTGGAAGTATTTGGAAGACGTGTAGATGTGGTACTTGGTGACATGGTTTAGCAGTGGACTTGGCCATGTTAGGTTAATGGTTGGACTCAATGATTTTAAGGGTCTTTTCCAACCTATGTGATTCTATGTGTGTCTGTATTCTGAGGTAATGAGCAAAAAGTGTTCCTGTCATGCACATCTATCTCAGAGCTTTTCTGGTCCTTCAAACAGAACAGCTTTCCTGTGTATTCCTGAATGACTGTGGCTCCAACAAAGAAAGCAGACCTTGAGAGTGTCTGGAAAGGAGTGTTCTCCCTGTACACCTTTTTAGGGGAGAAATAATGAATAAGGCAGGCCTCTTAGATAATTGTGAGTTGGATTGATTTATTTTTTTTTTCTCCTGAAGGGAAAGATGCAAAAGCTTCCCAAGGTCCTCTGACCCTCCTGCCTCTGCGTTTGCTATGGGCACGATACGCTGATACCCAGCTCTCCTGAGCACTTCTGATGCCTCCAACGTAGTTACTAGGGCTGAACACTGAGGAGCTGTGTTCCTCGTGAATGGATTAAGCAGAATTTATTCACTGATTAGAAGTCCTACTGTGCAGGCTGTATAGTTTTGAATGTAAGTAGCAACATGTTTTTGCTGTTCAGCAGGAATTTCAAGCAACCTTTGAAATATGTAGACAATCATCATTTGTTCCAAATGGTGCTTTTGTAGCAAATTTCCAATCAGTGAATGGCATTTGTGAGAACTAGGTCCATTTGGCTTTATCCTGAAGGAGAATGAAAACCCATCTTTTGCCTCATCCCCTTAAGAGACACAATATAGAGTCTTACTGAACTAAAAAAAGGCAGAACTGAATGGAGAAAGCCAGGAGAATTATCTTTGGGGAAACTCCTTAGAAATTGTAGTTTTAAGAAATGACTGTGTTTTGACTTCTGTTACAGTAAAGCAAGAAGTTTATAAAAAATAAGGGGAGTCTGGTTGTGCAGATGTATTGCAGAGTATTAGTGAATTGGTATTGTTTCAGAAGGTGAATACTTGGGGAGATAAATGCAAAGTGTACTTACACGTGGAGCTATGGGTTTTTATTGTAATGCAATAGCATGTGTATTGTTGCATGCATTTGGAATGTCTTGGAAAGATCTTGAAGCATTTTTTTTATTATTATTTTTGTATTTGCTTTAGAAAATGCTAAATTAGAAATGTCTCTCCAGCCCTGTGAAAAACTTTCCTGTCACGGAATGGAAAATGAACTGTGTGAACTTGTGTAAATCACTCCTTACTGAACTCTCAAATCCAAACTTCTGTAACCTTCCATGTCTGTCCTTCCAAGTACAGTTTTTGCACAGCTCAGGGAAATCAAATGCATTTTACAAATTTCCCTGTGTAACTGTTGCCTCAATTGTTTACCACTAAGAAAACACATTCTTACAGCTTCTTAAATCACACTGACTGTGCCAAGGAACAGAACATTCGCCTTAGTTTTTGACAGACTTTCTCTATGTGTTTTTTTTCTGGAGTTTAGGTTGGTGTTCATATTTCCTCCATGTTAAGTTTTTTTGAGCATTCTTCAGTATTAGAAAGATTAGTACATGAGGAAACGTAATGACAGGAAAATGTAGAATCTTTGTTTATAAATGAGTGTTGTAGATATTTATCAACGTGCACTGTGTAAGATTAGCTCAGAATAGATTCAACTTGAGTGTATTTTGATGTTTTTCATGGACTATCCTATATTTTACTTTAAAATGGTTGGAAGACAGTGGGAACCAATCAAAGTATCTGTTTAAATATTTTTAATAGCTAGAGTTGAATGACAGCTCAGAACTTTTAACAGCTTCAGGAAAATATACCGAGGCTGCAAAAAATTGGGAAATTCCATGTAAAGATTTGGAAAACTAAAGATCATGTGTTTCAGTTTCTGTGCTTCAGAACAACCCCTGCGAAGATAATCCTAGCCCCTCTGAAGGGAACGTGTGTCTGTGGGTAATGCAGGACAAGGTCTTTGACTATCTGGGGCCTTATTCTTAGTTACTATGGAGAAGATGAACAATTCCATTAGAAATAATATATGTCAGTGTAGTAATGGAGTGAGCCTCCTGGATTCTATTTGTAAAGCTTTCTTTCTGTGTTAGCGAGTAAATCACAATTATCTCTCTGTCTCACTTGAGAAACTCCCATAAAGAAACAAATCGCCATAAAGATTTATCAGGTAAGAATAATAACAGTATCCATCTAAATCCCCTAGGCATTGCGGAGTGTTAGTGTGATGCTCTTAGGATTTGGGCAGGATGGCAACGCGGTATTATTGTTTGTATGCTCGGTCATTTAGAATTGTTTGCTATTTAAATTATCCTCTGTGCAAAGATATGGATTGCTTGTGAAAGTAAGAAAGATGAAAGAACTGAAATAGCTTCAGGACAGAGACTAATCTGGGGAGCAGTAGCTGCTCAGGATGACGGGGAGGTCAGTGTGACTGTATTTTTCTTGAGGATCATTAGAAATGATTTGAATAAGGAAAACAAGGCTTAATGCAGCAGCATGCACAGGGACTGCCGTGGACAGATGCTTAAGGGGAGTCGCTGGAAAGGATTTTGAGAAAAACAAGGAACAAGAAAAGTATTTTTGGCACTTACACTACAATGGATTAATGTTTTTATTATACAGAGAAGCATTTCAGATAAAGGAGGAAGTTGCATCTGTGAAAACAGTGTTTGAGACCGCTGAAGTATTCCCAACGGGTGGAGAGAAGAAAGCTGCAAGACTTGGAGTCTGCAGTAATAAAGAATAAAATGCAGCACACATGATGACCTTTAATGTTCTGATTCTTACTGACAATAAGCAATCAGTGAAGAGATGCTAAAATAGAAGTAACATGAAAGGTCCTTTTGTTTTGGTGTTGGTTGTGCTTAGTTTGAGCTGGCAGTGGTTCACCCAAGATGAAGTGTTCAAAAGCCATTCAGATACACAGGAGTAGGGTGTGATTATTTGAGAATGAAGAACAGTTATGAATGTGTCATCGGGTTTGGAGGGATAATTGATGCTTTCTGAGTGGAGAAAAGTTACTCGAGGACAGGGGAAGAACTGGTCAGTTTTTTCCTTGAGAGCTAGAAGGAAAATGAGAGGCTTTAAGTTACAAAAAGCTTGAATGTTTTAAGACTTCATGTATGTTTGATTTCTTTTAGACCCAACCAGAAAAAGAATCTGCGTGGTCAGACTCTATGTCATGTCTTATGAAGAAACTGGAACAGTTGAACTTAGATATTGAAGAAGCTCTGAGTACTGCCTCTTCTCCCTCCAGTACCCCTTCTACCAAAAGGCAAAAGCAACTGGTAAGAATGTGTGTGTCATGTGATACATTTGATAACTTTTAGCTATCGGATGCTCATCAGGCCATGGTTTTAAGATCTGTTTGTGTTTCTGAATAAGGCCAAGGAGCTCAGATTCAAGGGTGAAGTTAAAATTTTCTCTTGATAATAACAAAATGTAATTTAATTAGACAACTAACGGCCAAATAACCAGAAATGTCATAGCGTGAAATTTGTAAGTTTTCTGTCAATATGGCTTAAAATGATTACACACCCTTTTTTGGAGGGGAATTTGAATCCAGATGATCCCATTTGATAGTTTTTCAGGGTAGAGCATTGTTAATTTGAAGTTCCAGTGCTAGCATCTTTACTCTTGTTATATTTATTTAAAGGCATAACAACAGGAGAGGCACTACGTATCTTCATTAAGAGCTGAAATAATATTTTTGCTTCTTTATTTTATCTGAACATTTGATTTAGAGCTGCATTCCTCTAGTTAAGAATATTTTGTGATGGCAGCTGTCATCAATTTGATGACATGGTTTCCCAAGCTTTTATTTTGAGGGCAAATGGGATTAAGGAGCAATGATCCTATTTTAGTAAATTTTGAATACTCAAGGTTTTTTATAGAAGCAAGTAACTGGAGAGTGAACAGCAAGAAAACTAGGAGTGTTTGTTCTCTGGTTTAGGCTATGATTAAAATCAGTTCTTAAGGTAGAGTTGTTTGGATTTGCAGCTTGGAATGTTAGTGCTGACTTGAAATTCCTGGGAGGTGAGCTTGTTTGAATGCTTCTGCTGTCACTGCTGTTTCAATGCTGCTTCATTTGTAAAAGTAAATTCTTTAAGTAAACATCTGTAAGGACCACAGGGTAAACGTTCAGGTCTCTCGAGGTGGGACATTCAGAATCTTACATCTAGGTGTTGTGCTTTGCACAAACGAGCATGTTCATATTCCACCCAGAGAGCGTTAGCAACAGAGTGGCCACAACTGTCTCTCGTTTCTTTCTTATTGTACATGTCAGTAAGTCAGAAGCAGCTCTGTCGAACGGAATTAATTTCATCATTAGCTTGTCTATTAATGGACTGTTCTGTCATCTTGTCAGAAACTGCTAAATGTCTTCTGTCAAAATATGGTGGCACTGTAGTCTCCTTTCCTGCCTGAAGTGAAATCTAAGCCATCAGAGTCGCAATGCTTCCTGTTGCGAGGCAGTGATCCGAACACCCGTGATTTTATCACCGTGCCTATTCTACGGAGGCAAAAAATATGGTTTGGTTAGGCATCGTTCTTTTTGCACGATTACTTGAACATCCTAGGACACCGGACTTCAAATCCATTACTGGAGCATTCAGTGAAGGGCATGTAGTGTGGAGACAGCAGAAAACCAAATCCAAATAGACAGTGTTTTCAAATGCCCTTTGACATGTAAGATCAACATCATGACAAGTGGTTGCTTAGAGAATGCTAACACCAGCATCCCAGATGCTTACACTTCTCTTACTGAAACCCACTGTCAAGTTGCCTCTGAGTACAGAGGCTAGGACTTTGGGCACAGCTATGTCTCTGCTAGGGACATATACCCCCCCCAAAGCCTGTGCTAGTGATACAGAACTGGTCATGCTTACTGTGCTGATGGAATCAACCTCCAAACCAGTCTTGCTGGTCTTGGCACACACGTTTCTCGTACCAGTAGTTGCATCTGTTTAGATAAGTCCAAAAGGATTTCAAGGATGTTTATAACATCAATGTCAAAATTACCATTTTCCTTAATAAGATATTTGAGCAGTTGGTCTTCTTCACCAGATCACATCTTCTCCCCCGTCCGAAGCAGGAGAACTTGCTTCATTTTATTTGTCTATGGACAGGCAAACATGTGAATCAGCTACATTTTTATTGTGCCCTTATCTGGCAGACTTGGAAATGTCCTTTAAACCTCCAAGAGCCAATTTCACTGCAAGAGCTGGTGAAGCACAAAGGTTTGCTGATGAGACTAGCAAGATCAGAGCAAGAAAAGAGTCAGGGACAATCTTCTGCAGAACTGATGATGGAACACTGTTTGCTGTCTCCTGCAAAGGTATTTGTAGGACAAGGGAATCATCTGCCCTAATATAAACATTTAAGAATAATTTGCCTCAGAATGGGTTGACCTTAGTCTTCCTGTATAGTCAAAGATGAGAAATACATCCTCCTAAATCTCTCTGTGAATTTACTGTGAAGAAACAGATTTTGCAAATCTCAAAATGACAGTTGCAGTGGAAAAAATGAGCAAACTTGTTTTCGTACAAGTTGTCTTCTATCAATTCATCCCATTTGGTTCATATTTCTTATTATATCTTGTAGTTTGTTCCACGCATATTAAATGTTTTTTTCTTGTCACTCACAATGAAACTTGAATAGGAAGAAGACCTATCTCAGATGTATATTCACTATTGAAAGTCTAAATTTGGCTTTTTATAAAATGATAAGCCACTTATGGGTCGTTCTTTACATCATTTTGATTATGTAAACCGAGAGCTGATGCAAGAAATTATGATCAAAAATTAGTTTGGGTGAAGTGCTCACAGATGCAAGGCCAACTTGTACATCTGAGGTCTTCCAAGTAGGTGACCACTGTATGAGCAGCAACATGGAACTGCTGCTCTGAAAATTGGTCTCTTGAGGATGTGAGCAATTTTTAACTGATGACAGAGTTTATTTCTTATGACAAATGTTTTGTCTCAGAAATAAATTTTCTAATTTAGACACTAAGTTGAGCCAGTTGGTTTTCTACTGCTGGATTTTTCATCTCTTGTGAAAGTAACTCCTTGGTGTTTCATTATTCTGTAAATTTTCCATTGTGAAGATGTTAATAATCCTTGATTGAATATTTTTTTTTTGCAGGAAGAAGTCTATCTTCTAATGAAAATAAAGTGTGTGAATAAATGTTATGGGACTTACTGGGTGTGAGTAGGGGGTCTGGCAGAATTTTGCTGCACAAATTTCAGGTGTTTTCTAAAACATAGTAACTTTTAAACAAATGGTAAGAGGTGTTTGTCTTCACATCTGTAAAGTGCAAGTTACTGCTGGTCAGTTTTTTATTGGGAAATAGATTGTGGTGGTAGCACTGGCTGGGTAACTCAGTATCTGATCCAGAAAAGCTATTAAAAATAATTATCAAATTATTTTCTGAAACATTCTCTTACCAACACTATAAATACATGATTTAATTACAAAAAGCTGGACTATCTGAATGTTAGTCAGCAAAACTACTAGCTTTAGGAAACTGCAATTAATAGCACTGATCCTCTGAAACCTCTACCTGTCCGGGGCGGTGTGGGGGCAAGCCTTCTTAGTGATGTAGAAGCAGGAACTTTTTAAATGAGACAGCAAAGATAAAACCATCTTGCTGTAAACAGTGTGTTTTCCTGTTGCTTAATGTCTCTGCTGCATTGCCATTTCATGTCTAGTCCTCAGTTGCAGTACAGAAACAACGGCAGATCTGAAGAATGAGAAGCACGTTTTTCAGTTTTAGTCCTTTATCATTCATGGATAGTGACAGAGAAATCCTGTTTGGTTATAATTGCCCTCTCTTACATTAGAGATACGACTTTCATTGAACAAAACTTTGTCTTTAATGTACATATGCTCTTAATTCTTTTGCCGTAGCATATTGTCTTCAGACTTTTTTTGGGCCACATACTGATTCTTTGGTCAGCTTTTCAAAGCTTCCTCATTTGACAACCCTAAAAATATACTATCTGGGAGCTAGGCAGCTGCTGTTCAAGACCAGCAACAAATCTGTCCCCTTGTGAAAGGGAGCAACCAGAAAATGGTCTGATTTTGATTGATTGTACCCAACATCTTGGGAGAGTTCTGTACTGCACCCATGATCCTGGTTCCCTGATTGTTCCCAGCATGGATCTCGCTGGGTTTCAGTGTGGCTTGTACCTCGCTCACACACCTCATTGATCTACTGAGGCAAACCAGGATGCACGGGGGAATGCTGTGCAGTTGGTCTCTTCCTGGCATCATCGCATTCCATGTGGCCAGGTGCACGTGGGCCCAGAACTAGGACATGCATCTTGAAAAAATGATGTGGGAATGAGATCTCCCCACACGTGGGGGACAAGGGAAAGTGGATTTGCGAAGTTCAGCATCTGTGATTTGAAAATGGGAGTTTGCTGGATCTCTGTTTAAGTTAGGCAAAAGAACATGAGAAAAAGTGAAAAGATGGTTTTTAAATAATTTGAATAAAACCGTTTCCCTTTCTAAGGTAGAGGTGATTGAGTTCCTTGATACTTAGGAAGGTGTACTACTGTTACTCGTTATCCAGTTGTGTATACTAGCTGTCAAGGAAAACACATAATATCTGGATGTCGAACTTAGCAAAGTGTAAAAGTGATGTAGCAGGTGGTTTAAGAAAAAAGATTGAGGCCAAATGTTTACCTTGCATCAGAGGGAAAAAAAGCTTTAAAAAGATAAAATTCCAAAGTTTTTATCTTGCAGTTCACATTAAAAATATTTATGACTTGCCTTTATTTACAAGGTTTTTAAAATTCTCTTCCAGAGCCCCATTCAAGTGGAGACAGGCTTTTATGGAGAGCAGCGGGGAGACAGAGCTGGGAAAAACAGAAGAGTGGACTGTCAGGATGTAGACTGTTTGCCTTACCCAGTGTCAACTGGAGCACGACCCAAAACCGATGTACGTAGGTACAGCATATTTATAACATTCTCTGACTTGGTAACCTCAAAATTTACTATTTATCATAACAATTGTCCTCACGTTTCTTAGAAGTAATTTGTTCCACAAATATTGTACTACATGGAGGAGTTTGGTTTGCAAAACAGGTTCTGGTAAAAGTTACTTCATTCTTGAGTTAATGAGGCTCCAGGGCCATGGGATTCATCTAATCTGATTTCAGACAACACTGATGAAGACTTCTGCATCTGAGCTGGTCCTGGGTTTACCTTCCTAGTTAATGGAAAGAAACAGGCACTTGTAAAGAGTAATTTGTCTCATCTGGAGGTTACATGTGATGGATTCCAGGCATCAGAGCCACTATTGCATCTTTTTCTCCATTGCTTATTTTAGAATTAGTCTTGTTGGATTTTTAGTTTGGCTATTGGTTATGCCCAGTTCAGGGTGGATTTCACCCTGCAGTCTCTGTAAGCAAAAGCATTTAGCTCTGGAGGTTTAGTGAAGCCCTATTTCTAACCTCTAATAGAGATAGATACTCATCTGTTTCGTTCACAGGGTGTTGCTGTAGCATGCAGTCGTAGTCTGTTAAAATCAATAAGCGTTTTCTCCAGGGGCTTTGATTGACTTTCTCAGTAGCTAAATGTAAGCTCTTTTAGGATTAGTGTCTTGGTTCCGAAATGCAGATGAGTTTTGCCTCTTAGTTTAAAATTACTTGGGTGCCAGCAGTGTCCATGATCATCACACGACACAGAAATGGCTGCACAGGGTAGAATCAAAGGTACTTATAGTGCAGTATCCTTTCTCTGGCAGTGGCCAACACTGGATGTTCAGGAAAGAAGTGTAAGAGGGTAAGCAGGTAGTAAGCCATTTTGGCCTCCTCTGAGGTATTTCTTGTGAAGACATGTCGAAGCCAGACACTATTGCAGTTGGGGAACTAATAGCCCCCAAGGACCTATTTTTTGTTGAGTCTCTTGTATTCATTCATTCAGTCTTTTGATATTCAAAGCATTTTGTAGCAAGGAGTTCCAAGGTTTAGTTGGGGGCTATGTAAAAAACCACTTATTTCTTGTTGTAAATTTGCTACTGAATTTTTAATTGGACTGTAATTCTTGTACTGTGAAAAAATGAATCTTAGGAATCTTGTAGGAAGCAGCGAATACCTAAGACTTGCATTTGTTTGGGTTTTTTTTTCAGTGTGTCTGACTGTATTTATTGGTATTGAGCTTTATCTGCCCATTTCTCTTATGCTCATTCAGCTTCAGGAGGTCTTTTTGCAGCAATTGGCAGGCCAGTTTTGTTTTTATTAACCTCTGTCATTTAATATCATCAGAAAACTCTGTCCCTTCTTATTCCTTCATTTTCCATATCATTTGTGAGTATGTTGAACATACATCTGTGAGACTGTCCATCCGCTGTTAAAGAAAACAACCAATTTGTTTTTTCCACTTGTAGTTAGCAATGAAAAGACATTTTTATTTCTTGATGTCGTCTTGGTTTGTTTCTTTGTTATGTCTCTTCGATAACATAGTTTGAGTCTGACAGATAACTTTGTCAGAAGCTTTTTGAAATGGAAGTGGATTGTATCAGCCAAATCACCCATATCTGCATGGTCATTCAATGAGCTCAGCCTCCAAAAGCCATAGTTACACTTCCTTGTTAGCCTGTGTTACTCTCCGTGTGTTTATTCTGTTCTTAAACATACTTTCTGGTCATTTTCTGCCACACAGATTGGTCCTACTAGCATCTCTTCCACAGATAACTTCAGAGATATTCAGATACTGACATCACATATGCCACCCTCCATTCCCCTGAGCCCAAAGCCAATAGGTTTTAGCAATAATTACACTAAGTCAGTAGCTCAGCAGCTCTTTCTCCTGATGAGGTGCTTATTTCAAGTTATCTACGCAATTTTGATTAAAGCAAAATCTATTCTATTAAAGGTATCTTTAAAACCGTCATGCTGTTCATCTCCCAAAGAATGATATGCATGCCATCATAAAAAAATCTGTGTCATTAAATAAGCCTACTCCTGTTCAATGGATTGGAAATGTCAGGTTGGCTCCAGTTGTTTACTAATGAAAAAAAATATTGTCTTCCCAGTAGCTGTTTCCTTTTCCTAGAAAATAAGGTCACTGCTTTCCATCTCTGCAAAAGCAGAAACATTTGTTCTGTGTTGTTGCTTATTCTAGTTGGAATAGCTAGTAGAATTCAGGAAAAAAGATATTTGCTAACTTTGTTTGGATTTTACCTTGGCCAGATGTTCAGGCCAGTACAAGTATCGTCGCCTAACTGCCTTGCCCCTAATGCTATGTAAGTATCTTCAAAGTGACATTGCAGTAATACTGTTGTTCGGCTAGAAGTGTGTGGCAGAGAAAGGAAGTTTGTGGGTTTTGTATTGTTTTTCTTTTCTGAAGTCTGTATTTCTCTTTTTGTTGAAATTTAGGAAATTCTAGTAGATAAATAGCTGTTCCATGAATCTTCATCAGCAGAGTCCATGTATTGTATCAAACATTTCTGTAATACTGCAGTGCCAGAAGCATGCTGCAGAAAGGACTGCTGTTGCTTAGGGCACCATCTAGTCTAGAAACCTACTGGAGGCACAGAATTTCTTTAGAAATTAACGGACTGTTATTTTTGAATGGGCAAGTGCTTTAAATTAGGGATAAACATTGAAACTTTGTGTTTACAGATTTAATTCAGGAGAGTAGGTCGTCTTAATTCCTTCCAAGTGCTGTTTTTGATGTATGTGCTCTATTTCAGGCAAATACAAATAATGCCACGTCTAGATGCAAGCATCCAATCTGCGTGAGTCTGTCATGTCTGTCTAGTACCTGAATTTTCACCACTTACTCCTGTAAAACACAGACATTTCCATATTTTTTTTTTTTAAAAAGGGAATGCCAAAGTACTTTTACAGTAGAAAGGATGGATCCAAATGACAGAAGGCCTGACTCCTCCTGTGTTATGCCCAGGTTGTATCAGTTTAACTCCCATGATCCAAGTGGTATAATACATATCTTGGGAGTAACACAGGGATAAATCAGATCCCTTGTATCGATGAGCCACTTTTTCTTCTTTTCCAATTTATTATGTGTCAAGAGGTCAAAGCAGCTTATCTGTCCCCACTCTGCAGGATCTTATATACCCAAGTATTTAGAGAACCAAATAACCCATAACTTCTTGACATTAGCAAAAAGAGCAGGCCAACGTTAGAAATAGCTGGGATGCTGTAATTCAGTAATAATAGGCAGAGAATTACGCGGGACGCAGTTGTTCCATTCTCGATACAAGGCAGTGATCTTAGCTGCACACTTTCATGGATACTAACTACACTGACAGCTTAAAAAGTGCAGTGAAGGTTTCTTTGGCAGACTTGTATCACGGTAGGGATTCCATTTGTGTGCCTTTAAAAGATGGCTCACTCTTGTTACAGCATTTTGATAGCCTAATAGTGAAAATCATGATTTTACAGCAATGAGGTGTTATGTCATGTCTCCTTCCTTCCTCCAAAAAAGTTGCTTTACTGAAACATTATTTGTGAGATACTAATCATAGAATTCTAGAATGGTTTTAGTTGGAAGGGACCTTAAAGATCATCTGGTTCCAACCCCCCTGCCATGGGCAGGGACACCTCCCCCTAGAGCAGGTTGCTCAAGGCCCCATCCAACCTGGCCTTCAACACTTCCAGGGAAGGGGCATCCACAACTTCCCTGGACAGCCTATTCCAGTGTCTCACCACCCTCCCAGTAAAGAATTTCTTCTTAATATCTAATCTAAATCTACCCTCTTCCAGTTTAAAGCCATTACCCCTTGCCCTATCACTACATGCCCTTGTAAACAGTCCCTGTCCAGCTTTCCTGTCGGTCCCTTCAGGTACTGGAAGGCTGCTATAGGGTCTCTCTGGAGCCTTCTCTTCTCCAGGCTGAACAGACGTAACTCGTGCAGCCTATCCCCATAGGGCTGGTGCTCCAGCCCTCTGATCACTTTTGTGGCTTTCCTCAGTAGCTACTCCAACAGTTCAATGTCCTCCTTCTTTCCTAAGGCACCTTAGGGGCTTGGGAAGTCAGGTGCCTGAGAGACAAACAGCAGTGTCACTTGACAAATGCTGGCATTTGTGACTCCATGTCTGTGTCAGAGAGATTCCATTAATGGAGAGACAAATGCCTTTCTACAGCAAAGACCATCTCACCCTGAAGTAGTCATTGGAATGTAGATCACCTGAGTGAAGTGGTTTGTACCTTCAGAGTGCTGATGTTGATTGAGTACCTGAAGTGGCTGGAGTGACTGACTGAAGCCTAGGTGCTTGGCGCTGGGTGAGTGAAATCCCTCCCATGGTTTATAAGTTATGATCTGACATTTAGTGGGCACTGTTTGCCTCTCTATGCACCGAGCAGAGGCGACTTTGAGACCCAGGTGGTCTAACTTACAGGGCTAATACCAGGCTATGTGAAAACCCTCTAGCTCTTGCAGTTAACACAATATCCTCTGCAGTGTGCACTTTGACTTTGTGAGGTAATGAAACTTTCAGTATTGGTAACAAGGTGGGCTTTTTCCCCTGTCTGTGGTAAGTCTGCTTTCATGGTTTTTAAAGTGCAGTTGATGAGCACAGTTTTGATTTCTTATGCTTTAGTTCCACAAATAGCTTGAGTTCATTAAACCAAGATGGCTAAAATGAATAATTTTATCATTTTTAACCTGGACTCTCAGTCTGGTTCACTGCTCAGCCACATGAATACGCAGGCTGGTGGAAGAGAGGATCAGAGAGGCTGGAGATGAGACAGGATGAATTGTTCTTTTCAGCATCAGTGTCGGCTTCTGTTAGCTTAAACTGTTTGTAGAACTATAGTTTATCTGTGCTAAGCTACTTGTTTCAGAAAATGGGAGGCCAAACAGTGCCTTGTAGCCCACATGACTGAACAGTGTTGGTGATTCTTTTAAGACTGTTTGGTTTGTTGGTTTTTTTTTTCCTGAGAAATGCTATTCGATGCTATAAACAGTGTCTTGGTTTAGGTCAGAGGTTCCAGAGATGTCTGATATCTTTTGACATGGTTTAGAAATGTAAAACTAATAATACTGTAATCTAGGACTGTAGTAATCATTGTCTCTCTGTAGACAGTGTAATGCCTGCCTGACCCTCTGACATTGTTTGAGGCTAGAGAAATTCAAAAGTAAAAACAGCTGAAAGAAAATCAGAATCACTGTGTTTCTCATGCACTGCTTGTTCAATATTGCTGCCCCTGGACCAGTGGGGATCAAAGATTATTCCATTAGTGAGTATGTGTGACAAGCCTTTTATCAAATAGCTGCCAACGTCCAGGGCAGAAGTAAGTTATAATGTGACAGCCCATAACAGTTCATGTTTCTACTAAGCACTCTTTCAGAATTTGGGGATCTTAAGGTACCTACAAGCCTTAGGTTGATTCTTCATTTCTCCATGAAATATGGAACATTGTGTCCAGTTCTGGGCCCCTCAGTTCAAGAAGGACAGAGAACTGCTTGAGAAAGTCCAGCGCAGAGCCACAGAGATGCTGAAATGAGTGGAACATCTTCCTTATGAGGAAAGGCTGAGGGAGCTGGGTCTCTTTAGCTTGGAGGAGACTGAGGTGTGACCTCATTAACATTTATAAATATGTAAAGGGTGAGTGTCAGGAGATGGAGCCAGGCTCTTCTCAGCTCTATCCAGTGATAGGACAAGGGGCAATGGGTGCAAGCTGGAGCATAAGAGGTTCTGCCGAAACATAAGGAAAAACTTTTTCACTGTGAGGGTGATGGAGCAGTGGAACAGGCTGCCCAGAAGAGTTGTGGAGCCTCCTGCACTGGAGACATTCAAAACCCGCCTGGATCTGTTCTTGTGTTACCTGCTCTAGGTGACCCTGCTCTTGCAGGTGGCTTGGACTCGATGATCTGTTGAGGTCCCTTCCAACCCCGATCATTCTGTGATTCTTCTGTTCTGATTCTGTGATATGCAAGCAGAGTCTTCCTTTTAATCTGAGATTCGAAGGTAAGTTGATATAACCTGGCTCTGAGATGTCACGCTGTCACTGCTCTATGTGATCACAAATGTATCAGTTCTGGTAGAATTTTTACAGCAGTGGCTACATCCATTCTCCAGTAGGATGTGTTTCCCTAGGTACAGGTGAGGCAGATTGCCCTTTACTCTGACCCTGCCCCCCACTGACGATAGTGAAGCCCCCAAAAAACTTGTGCAACCTCTGGGGAAAGATTTCTTACCTCGGAGAGGTCTCTGCTCTCTCAACTGCTGTTGGGCCACTTTGTGCAACTCGGGAAGTGCAAGAAGATGAAATAAGAAGTCCAGACATGAGAGAGGGAGACTGTTCAGTGCTTCCTTTTCTCAAAGAAAAAAAAGTGATTGAAGACACCGTTATTTGACTTCGTTGGAGCTGAAGATTTCTGTCCATACTTCAGGTGCTTGTATGAGTAGCATAGCTCAGGCAGACTGGAGATGTAAAAATCTTTGTGGAAATCAGGTTATCGTTGACTTGCTACAAGTCATGCTAGTTGAGATTCTGAGCAAGAGCAGAATTTATACGTAGTCCTAGAGCTGTGGGTTTGCCTCCAGACCATCCTTCCCCATAGAGTGCTAACTCCAATTGTTCCTATTTAACAACATTTTAACATGGGTCCCTTTTAACATTTAGAACCTTTAAACTGGAGCTTGGTCTGGCAATGTTTGTGTATAACAGTAAGAAAAGCTATCATATTTTTATGATTTTTTTTGTATGGAGGACAGATTCTTTTGTTATTTTTCTATTAATTTTATTGTAGCTTCTCCTTGGATTTTTGTTTTTGCATTTATCTGATTAGAATTAAAAAGAGGTTATTGTGTCGGTGCTCACTTGTTTTCTTTTGTATTTTAGTAGCCCTGTTTTCACTGGTACAGGAACAGATTGAAGAAACCTGAGCTGCCAGACACACACATCCCAAAAAGTTTTTTACAAAAGCACACTTACAGGTTATCTTATTTATTCTGATTTACCATGTACCCTTTAATTTTGCTCAAAGTATTTTAGTGAGGAAACTCTGACATCTTGCACCATAACTACTCTGCATGAAGATGGTTGCAGAGCAAAGGAATTGTTTTATTCCTTGCCAGTAGTAATCCTGAATTCCAATGGACTTAAAAGCCCCTGTCCTCTTGATTGCTGAGTCTCTTGAGCTGTTAGTGTCAATTCCAAGTCAATTAAATTTTTTAGATCATTCTGATTCATTTAGGGAGCAAATTATGGTGTGTTTCAGAACCAAATGGAAAGTATTTCTTGAATAGCTTCTTGGCAAATTTTGCAACATTGCTTAAATAAAATATTTGACATACTTTTTTTTTTTAGTAGCTCAGTTCCATCTTTTATGACAAAAGTGTTGAAGTCAGATGAAGATGATAATCCTAAGTAGCTATACAGCAATTAGCATTACCTTGAACTGTTGCAGTTAAATCACTTAATATATGAACATTTGTATTTAATTTTAAATTATGTAACGGTATCATTTTTACACAGTACTTTGCATCAAATTTGTTACTTTAATTTAGTTTTCAGAAAGACTGTTTGGAGGCAAGGGACGTGCTTTGTGTAATTTTTTTTAAAAACTCATTGAGTAATCTGTGTAAGAAAGGAAAGAGTTTCTTTATCCTTGTTCATCAAATGGCTTTGAAAAATAATTTAGCAATACTTAATTATACTTAGATGTGGACAAGATAATTTTATGAGTTCTTTTGCATACAATATAAATTAAAAATGAAGCTTCCAACTCATTTTGGTGTAAAGTTTATTTGATGGAGTTCAGAAGGTGTATGAAGCCCAAATCTGTATTGGGAGATTAGAATTGACAGTTGCTCAGCATCACATGGCTATTTATGTACTTCAAACTGAAAACATCTGTTTCTGTTGTAAGAAAAGCTCTGGGTGAGTGAGGGACCAGAGCAGCAGCTGGGAAATAGAGGCAAGGCACCTCTGCAAGGGCAGCCAGCAGTTCCAGCAGGGAAGCAGCAGCAGCTGAGTTTGGTGGTGATCTCACTAAAATGCTGTGAGCAGAGACTGCCAGTGAAACTTACAGACGGAGCCTTTTCTGAGCCAGCCCAGCCCCTGCCTTGTAATAATTGTCTCAAGCTTGCTGAGTGAGGTTTGCCTTCTAGGGCCAGTTGTAGTGATGAAATGAGAGCTGCAGCTGGGCATTGATTAATTGGTATATACATCCCAAATGAAGCCTGCTTGGCTTCAGTAGACATATTTATCATCTGGACATTGAAATTCTAGAATGACATTTGTTGTTGTGTTAATTTGCAGATCTTCTAGCTGAATTCTTCTGCAGAAACTATAGTGGAAGGTACCAGTACTCCTCAGTGCTGGGTTTTGTGTTGGATTTCTGGTAACACTGACTTTGTGCAGGAACACAATCATATCTCATAATAGTGCAGTCTTACAAATCACAGACACTAAAGTTGCTGAGTTACAGTTCAGCCTTACAAATACATTGTTTTTCAAGGAGAGACTGAAATGTCCTGACTCCTGTCAGTAGATGTGGGATGCAAGCTGTCAAAATAAAAATCTCTATAAAAGTGTGACAAAAAAAGATGAGGAAACATACCAGCAAATTATACCATGCATATGCAAATGCAAAGAGAGATAACCTTACTTCCCTACAGTGAACTTTATAGTCAATGAAGTGCAAATGGGAAGCAATTTCTCTCTCTTCTTCTGTTTGCATGTCTTTTACCAGCAGCTGGGCTCATGCTTTTAGATGCAATGCACTGTTTATTTAACGGGGTGAGAGTACAATTTTCTACTATGTTTCATAGCAGCCACAGAAAAGAGCAGGCAATAGAGTACCCTGGCTCCCAAGGGTGATACTGGCAGGCACGTGCTGCATTGGACCCTTGCAGACTGACTGTTGTATTTTTGTTTGTGGGATTTGTTGAGCACAGTTTTCTTCAGGGAGGTATGTACAGTCACACCTTATCTGTCTACCTGTCTGTCAGGTTCTGCCTTAGTCTTTTTCTGGCCCTGTAGTATATTTGTTACAACAACATAAAAAACAAAGAGTGAATATGTTCTGTATATAGAGATTTTTCAAAATAATTTCTTTTACTCATTTTCACGCATCCTGGCCCCGGTTTTGGGACTTTTGTCCCATTCTGGCAGGGTTCTCCTGGCTACTTCATATGTTGATCAGACAGCACACGTGATTAAGCTGGAGCCTTTAACTTTTACAATAGTTGCTCACAGCAAGGGGAAGGTTGAGACATTCAAACACTAACCCGAGCTGTATAGTTAAAAATGTGTCCTGCCTGGATTGCCAAAGTGCTTGTGTGATGCGTTGGAGCTGGGGTAGAGTTGGACCCCAAGTCCCACTTAAGCAGTGGTGCAAAGGTCTAATATAATACAAGCTTTCAGGCTCTTTGTACTCTGGAGAGCTTGTAGTCTGCTCTCTCCCATTTCCCACGCCAGGGAAGAAGGGACATCCATCTGTAACAGGCCAGAGACAGAGGCCAGCACAATGCACAGGGAGAGTATTTTTTATGCAAATGAATACAGCAAACAGTGCATCCCAGCTCTCTAACAGAGATAATCCCTCTCAAGGTACAACTTTCTCTTGTGCTGCTTCTGGGAGGAGGCATCATTGCCTAACTGCCACCCCCTCGTCCTGGGGTGTGCAGTATCTCATGGTGTTGACAGGGGATTATGCAGCCCTTTGTGTAAGTGATGTGCGCTAAAGCTGGTAGGTGTGGGAAGGCTCAGGATTCTGCTGGACTGGAGCAGCTTTTTTTAGACAGCTCTGTGGTCTGGCTTTTTTAGCTTTCAGGTGAACCTAGTCATTTGCCAAGAATTTTCTTACATATTTCTGTAACTCCTTTTCCTCAAAAAAAAGGGAAAAAAATAGAGATCTATGGATGGCTTTGGTACATACATGTTTGTATGTATATATCAGGTATTTATGTGAAGTGGCTTTTATGGACTGTAGGTTTTTAACAGTATCTCTCTGTACACAGGTAACTTGCTGTGTGGTTCTAGCAGCCAGTCCCCTGGGCATAGTTGCCTCACTGAACTGTGCTTAAATAGCTTCTCCAGAAGCCTCTGCAGCACTTCAGGTCTCTTAGAGAGGGATCAGTGCTACACAGGACTTCCTCCCTTATCCAGAGGGGACCCCATGTGTGTGACTCATGGGAACTGGGGAATATGGGACAGTGGTACAGGCTTGAGCCTCCTGTTGACCCAGAGTCATGAGGTGCATCCAGAAGTAGATGAGGGGCAGGGTTTCTATACCCTGTGATGCCTTAGATACAGTGAGAGCGCTCAACTCCTCAGCAGCATCCATTCTTGCTCTCAGAGTGTGCTGGTCCAAAAGCTCTTTACAACAAAACTCATAGCAAGAGTGACAAAGTAGGTTGATATTCTCCAGGGTTTCCATTTCCCTATTCATTTTTACAGAAGCCAGTTATTCCTGTTCTTGGCAGGAGAAGGTTCAGACATGGAACCCTTGCTGCTATAATTGCTTGATATACACATGGGAAAACAGACAAAAGCTTCAGAAAAGTAAGTTCTCTCATGTCACTTTGTAGCGATGGAGGGAAATACATATTCAGAAAAATTATTTGCAGAAGGTTTCTATTTCACTCCCCTTCAGATGGCATTTTGGTAAATTCCCAGAACAGAACACAAAGTGATAAAGTAGTGATTTTGAGATGAACTGCTAGTTGTTATATGGGGCCTGCTGATAATCCACAGTAGGAGAAAGTTCATACATTATTTGAAGCAGACGAATGTCATAATCGTGATCATCTTTAAATTGATATTAGGTGATTTAAATATGACAATGACTAATCATTTGGTGCAAAACCAAAGTGCTCAGAAAATGAAAGTGCCTGAATCTTCTGTATTGCAAAATGTCCTATTGCAAATTTGCAGATGAAGTTGAAGTTGAGAATGTTGTGGACTAGCCAGCAGGCTGCAGATTGAACTGAAAATTTCCAGAGGTACTTGCACATATTAAAACTTGAGCTAACAAGTTGGAATTTGCATCCAGGACTGTGAATCTGGGCTGAAACAGAATTAGCATGGATGCAGGAAAGAACTGGAGCAACCTATAGTCTGAGACACATCAGGAGGAGTTCTAGGCTATTCCCCACTGCCAAATCAGAATTACTGACACCTATGTCACCCTGACAAAAGTTTGTCTAGCTTCTTTTTTAAGACCCCTTTTGGCAGTCTACAGAGGCTATTCAGAATATATATGTCAGTAGCTCACCATTAGCAAGTTTTACTATGCTTTGTGCTGTAAAATGTGTTCTTGTGATCATTATCAATATGCAGAACAAGCTACATTCTTATTCTTTCCTTTCTGCCTACCTTCCTCAGGTCAGTCTGGTTCATGTAGCTTTTCCTTGTAGGTCCTGGTTTCAAGACTCCTTGTTCCATCCAGTGTCCTGACCTGAACACCAAATGTTAATTTGAGCATGCCCAGAGCTAGTTTCAGCTTGTACAGCTTCAGCTGAAAAAATAAAATAAAATAAATAAGAAAACCACACACCCCCCAAAACAAAACAACAACAAAAGAAGCACCAAAAAAACAAAAACAAAACTGAACCAAACAAACAAACAAAAAAAAAACCAAACACAAAAAAACCCAAACAAACCAAAACCTCCCCCCAAAAAACAAACCACCAACCAAAAAACTTTAGAAGTCAAGGCCCTAGCAGAATCTGGGCTCTTAGTAATGAGTATTGACTGGTGAGTTGCACAGACAATTGAAGTGGATAGTGGTGTGCTGTCCTCTATAAGCCAGCCATCACTAGTACTACGAATAAAAGAAAAAAATTGGAACTCAGAGGAAGATTGTGTAGTGATGGCTCATCTAGGAAGAGCTGAAAGGGACTTCAGATGGAGGTCGACTTGCAAATTTGATGGTCCCTATTGAAGCAATGTGCAGTAGTCTTGAGTGTACAGAAATCCAAGAACTGAGTCATTTCTTAACACTTCCTGCTGAAAGGAGGCCACTTGTTTCTCAGCACAAAGGCTTCATGGAAGTGATGAGATGAAAGAATAAAAGAACAAAGAAGATAACCAGCCACACAAAACATCAGTGAGTGTCTCTATCTTCTCTATGATCATGGTTGCAAATGTTTCATTTCCTATTAATGGAAATGTCCTTAGTCCTAGAATCTCCTGAGAAATGTGTTGTAGTTTGTGTTAATTGACCAAACTTCATCCATGGTTGTGCCTACTATCCAAGAGATTTCTGAGCAGGTAAATACAAAATTCATCAAAATGCAGTTACTGCCAGACAGTGATTCCCAGAGGATATGCAGCCTGCTTCAGATTTCCTGCTGTCTTAATACCAGTGTAAGTGAAAAGGGAATCTTACTCTAATTTCCCAGGCTGCATGCCTCCTCACACCCTCCAGTAATTACAGCATAGCAAGAAGCTTTGTTGGTGGCAGGCTTATGATATCTGGGAGTGATCTGAAATAGCCCATGGCCAGAGGAGTGTCAGATGTGATCTGTGGGACAGGGACACGCAGGGACAGGAGTGAAAGCATAGCCAGGGACTCAGTAGGTGGCACTCTTCCCTCTGCATCAGCAGCCAGGTGAGGGAACAGCTCACAGCAGTGCTCAGCATCTCTATGCTGACACACCACTTACGGCTGCAGTGTGAAATCCAAAGCCTTGCCCTTTCTTCATAGCTGGCTTTGTTGTTGTTGTTGGGGCTCTTTTTTTTTTTTTTTTGTCTGTTTGTTTCTTTGTTTATGGAGTCAGCCTTGATTCATGTATCAAAGTAGTTTACCAAAGGTTCTTAAAACATCAGCTCAAATAATCTGCCTAATGTGATGTCTGTCTATAGTTTTGGCTCTGGAAATTATTCTTCACTCCTTGTTCAGGCACTGCAATTCTGACACAAGTGTCCTTTGATGGCAGACACGACTATCTTCCTAGACTAGTGGTGATTCTGGTCTGTACAGTCAGAGCAATTAGAGATGCAAATCCTCATTTTCTTACAGGCTGTTTTCTGTGCCACACTGGCTTTTCTACCAGTCATTCAGTCTGTTTGCAGAGTGCATTTAGTGAGATCTTAGGCAACTAATGTAAACTTGAAGTCTAAGGCTGTATGAACGTACCCCATCTTTTTAATAAAACCTTTTTAACTGGGGACCTGGTTTAGATGATTTAAGGGTGTCCTATTCCCCCCAGTCCTAGCCCTGTCAATATAAAGAAAAAAAAAGTTTGGGGCAATAAATGGTTATAATGAGTTTTAATCCTCAAGCTGTCCACATACCAAAGCATCAAGGACTTCTTGCTTGCTTTCTTTAGGTGTTGCTTTCTGGAGGCATCTTTGGAGTTTCACCAAGTACTTGCCTTTGAATCTTTGTTTCATAGCAGGGATTCAACCCAGGGTCAACCCAGGGTCAGGACTGTCTGCTTCTGGGCTGACAGGAACTTGAACAGTTGTTGGCTTTGCTTAGTCAAGGAGCCTCCTTTTGTCATAACCCCTTTGGGAGTTTTGGATGGTAGGTGACTCAGAGTCAATTCATTGACATTTCTCTCCACAGGGTATTTTTTTATTAAGGTCTACCAGTCAGCCTTTTCTGATGGCTACTAGATTTTATATACACCTCTTTGAGAGTGCTTCCTAGAATACTTACCTTGGATATACTTGTCATGCTCTACTGCGTACCCTGTTCTTTTATCCTGAGGCTGATTTTGGTGCTGAACTGTCCAGCTGTGTATGTGTCTGTGATGTGGAGTTCCAGCTGCTATGACCTGACTGAAATCTCCTCAACAATAGCTTGTGCCCTTTAGGAATCAGAATGTTTTCCTGCTCCCCACAGTCCTGGTTAGACTACACTGTACCTGTGACCCCTTTCCTCTTGGCTGATACATGTTTCACACCTTTAGCATCCAGCAGCCTCCTGCAAAGCAGAGTGTGGCGGGTTTTGTTGATCGTCTCACACGAAGTACATTGGGACAGTGCTGTTGTCTTTAATGTTACAGTTCCTCTGGAAGTGTGTGGCAAAGGTCCCCACCCAGTCACTGCATACGGGACAAGACTGATCTTTAGTGGGGAGTCTTGCAGAGGCGGTTGAGGAAGGACTGACTTCCACTTCATTGCTGTGGTGGTGGTGTCCAAGGAGTGTCCTTCCGTGGTTTGGTTGGGCTTCCTGGGGGTGGCCTCAGAGGAATTACTTCTGCTTTATTCATAGCAGGTGTAAGTATGATGTGGTCTAATCTGAGAAGTAAATATCTATAATTCCCAGCAAATTTGAGATAACAGCCCACAATGTTTGAAGTTAAAAGATGAGGGCTTTTTTTCACCATGCCTGAGGTTCCCAAAGTCAGTGGTAGGGATGAATTGCATGGCTTAATGCATGAAATTAGACTAAGCTAAAAACCTGCAGTAAGGACTAGAGGAGATCTAGACTCCCTGGACAATAAAATCCTCTGGACCAGTCTGGTGGGAGCAGACACCGATAGGAAATATATGTGCATGGTAGACATGCTTATATCAAACAAATGTGTGGCAGATCCATCCCTGGTTGCACTGCCATGCCACTTCATTTTCTTTCTGTAAGAATTAGATCTATGTAAGTACACAGAAGAACCATTACTATGAGTTTGTTTCACCTAGCAATACTAACAACTGGACAGGGAGGTTAGTTGGTCAATAGCAACTGTGAGTATGGCATTTATCAAACTGGGAGGCTTTTTCCCCTTAAGATATGTGTTCATGATAATAATAATTATGTTATAAAGGTTCCTCCTAGCTCTGGAATGAATTACTAGTATCAGACATTCTCCAGCTCTGAAGACCTCAGGGTCATTATGTGAGGAAAAAAAAATTATGTACCATATGGCATGTCTAAAATATTCAGTAATTTTCAGAGAGTGTTTGCTGAAAATAAATTTTACAGCAAACCAGGCCGTAAATTTTTTATAGCTTTGAAAAAAATCACTGTGAAAGAAATAAAAGACAAAACCTTGAAATGTATACCCTGCCCTGCTTCTTGAATGTAGGCTATCAGTGCATGATTATATTATTTTCATTGTAGAAAAGCATTCATCAGACCTTGTCAACTATAAACTCCAATGATGATTAGCATTTTAGTGTAAGGACCTGAAAGCATTCTGTAAACATGACTGAGTTCACGTCCAGTATTTCCTGGTGGGCATTTCTGTAATTATGTAATAAATACATGTCATCTGCTTCTGGAATTTTTTTCTGGAATTTTTGCATTCCCCGCTTTCTATCTCAGGAGAAAAATGGCCACATGCAAAGATGTGAATTGCAATATTAAGATATTATGACCCAAGAAGGACACTTTATGTTCTTCACACTCTTCCTTTTGCAGCTGGAAAGCAGAAAGGCAGAATGCAAATGATTGCCTAGCGTCCCATGTAAGGTCTCTCACAATACTGAAAGGATCAACAGGATCTTTTGATATTCACTACTCCACCATCAAGATTCTCTTCCCTGCTGTGCAGAACTCTCTTCTATACTCTCATCGACACTTGCTTTGCACCTTCCTGCCTAGCCCTGAATATACAAAATAATACTCTTTGTAGTACCATTTAGTCCTTCAAACTTTACTGTAAGGCAAGTCCCGAACCCTGCCACCTGAGGCATTCAGGGGACTGTTGACACGTGTGGCAGTAAAATCAGTCTAGTTATACTTGTTAGGAGAGGTTGGTGCTGGTCTGTTCTCTTGGGTAATTAGTGACAGAACCAGAGGGAGTGGCCTCAAGCTGAAACAAGGTCAGTTTAGACTGGACACTAGGACAAAGTTCTTCAGGGAAAGAGTGGTGGGCTATTGGAACAGGCTGCCCAGGGAGGGGGTTGAGTCGCCATCCCTGGAGGTGTTTAAGCATCGCTTGGATGTAGTGTTGGGGGATATGGTCTAGGGGTGAACTTGTAGAGTAGGGTGAAAGGTTGGACACGGTGATCCCATGGGTCTTGTCCATCCTAGATGATTCTGTGACTCTGTGAACTCAGCACCTCATTAACATGGTTGACATCCAGTAGCCCCCTGGTTTATACCCTGCTCTGTCTGCAAAAGCTGCATTTGCAAAGCAAGGGACTCTGGCAGCAAAGATGCCTTGCTCAGCTGGAGCATGCTGCAGAGGCTCTTTAGGGGTAGCAGCTGCCTGGTTTGACTGAAGGGTACACATTTGTGCTAGGTGTTTCAACACAGCAGGTCCTGGGGCATCCCACTTTCCAGTGTGTATTGTCAGCAGGTCATCTCTGCTGAAATTGCCATTCTTTATTTTATCTATTTTGTTTTGGGTTTGATTGTTTTGTTTTCATTTGTTTGTTGTTTTTTTTTGTCTTGGTTTTGTTTTTATGTGTTTTTTTTGTTACTTTCATTCTCCAGAGTCTAAAAAAGGGAAAGCACAAGCCTAAAGGAGGCTGCTGGGACCCAGACATTTAGTTGCACAGATCAGCCATCTGCTTTGCATGCTATACCTTTACTCCTTGTTATACACTTATTATGGGAATATTTATTCTGTCAGTGACTAGCTGTTTGCTCTTAATATACTCCATCTGCATATAAATTTGTTAAACCACTCCCCTTAGGCATGTGAAAGTTTGGCTTTCCCTTTAAAGTGGCTATAACTATGCAATTAGATTTACCTTCTCATCATCAGCATGTTCAGCTCCCACATCTGCTGTAGGATGTGAGTGTGGAAGATGAGCTTGGGAAAAGCAATTTACAGGCCTCCCCAGGTGCAAAAAAGGTTAAGTTTTAGAGTGACAGCTGGTAGAGCTCTGTAGGAATTTTGGAGGTCTTAGAGGTACCAGTGTGGTGAACATAACTAAGGAGGAGCCATAAACACCCTTTTCTAGAAGTAAGGGCAGTGGATTGCTAGGAATGATGCCCTCTTGCGTGGTGTGTGCCACATACCTGGCAGATTTGCCTTCACTGAAACTCCCAGTGAGCTTTGAGGGGAGATGGGTGAGGAGAAGACCCCTTGTGGGCCTTCCTTCTGGGAGGATCCAGAACAAGACCAAGTTGCACTTGAGGGTAGGAAAGACAGGTTCTGATTTCTGAAGGATTTAAACTTTTCAGAGTCATGCAGTTCATGCACAATGAATAAAGAAGAGGAAAGAGGGGGAAAAAACTATAAGTGGCTTGGGATTTAGGGGTTTGCTTGTTTGCTGTCTTCTGGTTTTGTTTTGTTTTCCCTGCAGAAAACAGCTCAGAGTAATGTATTTTCTCACTAATTCCACTCCTGTTAGATTCTAACCAAATCCTAAGAGACAGGTCCCAGACCCCTTAGCAGTATCCATGGGAGCAATTGGCACGTGGTACCACTTTTCTTGACTAGCTTGAACTTTCAGAAATCTCATGCTTTTGAAAAAGAATTAGACACTTCTTTTTGTGTTAATATTTATAGCATTTTATCTACAAACAAACTTTATCCCAGGAGCATGGATGTTTTCCAGAGATTTTCAGCTATCCCTGGGGAAATGAGGTGTTCAGGTATAGCTCACTTTAAATAATTTTTAAAGTAAACACTTTACTTTGTCTTTCATATGAGTTATGACCCTGATGACTTCTGGTTATGAGTTTCCCTTCTCAGCATTTCCTCTCCCCAGCCTTCTCCTGATGATAATGCCTCACAGTGTGGGAATGAGCTCTGGCTGCCTTTTGTTCCTATGCATTTATCTGACATTTTGCCAGTGTTGCTATTACGCTGCTTTTTATAGTGAAAAATAATGCCCCAAATCTCACGTTGTGAAGATCAAAAGCCACTCTTCCTCAATGTATATACTAGACTAACATCTCCGTTAGGGGTTTAGAGATAGCTAGGTAGTAAGCACGTGGGCTGGCAGGAGATGGATAGAGAAAGCATAAGGCACAGTGGCTTACTGGAGGCAGTTCAGTCCCTGGAGAAGCGTGATGAGCTCCAGCAGGCCTTGGCACAAAATTGCAAGAGCTTTGAAGAATGCAGCAACTCTAATGATGCCTGTGGTGAAGGCATCTATTTTCTCTGTTTAGCCCACCTTATGCAAGGAACTCTTGATGAACTTTGTCTCTTGAAAGCCAAAAGATTGACTGGGGAATTTCAGGCACAATGCCTTTTATTGGTGAAGACTGCCTTTCTTTTTTCTTTTTCCTTCCATGAAGATGTTGATTAGAGTTGTGGTTTGTTTGTTCAGTTTGATTCACGGCTTCAGAGTGAGTATCTCGACAGTATATGATATCCTATCATTAACTGGTTTTCTGAAGGCTCTCTGCAAGTGCTTTGGAAATCACTGCTACATTATACACTCACTGTTTGGAACAACAATTTAAGGCATATGCTTACAACTTAAAATTGCTTTGTTCTTAATAGGAAAGCAGGCAAGATTTTTCCGTATTGAATATTTGAGAACAGTGTTGTGAAAACAACGTAAGGAGACACTGTGCAAAGGAAAGCTGTAGGTGCAGTGCTGCAGCTCTGGTGATGAGATGTTTGTTCCCATGGAGGTCAGCAGGAGTCCTTGTACAAGAATTTCTTCAAGACCTCAGAGCACAGTGCCTGGGGGAAAGTTCAGGAGCACCAGAAACACCTAGTCCCTCAAGCAAACCCTCACTGGAGAATACTAGTCATGTTTGTGTTTTATTTCAGCTCCTCACAAAACACTCTCTGGGCTTCTGTATCTCTTTATCACATTTCTTGCTCCATGTTTGCCATCATATGCAGCCTGTATCCTTACTTCTTTCTCCATGCCCAGCTTTGCTGACAGATCCAGGCTTGAGAGTGAGGTTACAAACCTGATTTATCTGGCTCTATCACCCAGACCCATTGGGGCATCTCTGCACCGTGTTCTCATGTGATTCTGATGTAAGAACACATAACGCAGACTCCAACCTGGCTTTGGTATGGATCTGTACGGATCTGATAGAGCTTGTTCACTCTATCTCCATGCTTCATCTGTGACATACTTAAGGGTCAACACTGTGATCCACCTTATCGATCAGCAAACCCTGAACAAGGGTCAGTAACACTTTAACTCCATGGAAAATGCTTTTATAGGCTTGGAGTCAGTTTATCTGCAGTGGAAAATAATTTATTTCTGTGTAGTTTTGTGCTCTTTCAGAGAAATAAATAATTGCAGAACAATTACAAAGAATTTGCTGGCAGATGGGGAAAAAAGTGAATTTATGTGAAAATTGACAGTAAAAATATTGTTTAAGTAGGCTGCATTTTCTTTGGATACACACACCTCAGCATAAGAATTTCATTTATAACACTTGATATAAATAGTGTGATAACACTTCACACAGCTTCACAGAAGCTCCACTTATCAGGGGAATTCCAACTTCTTACAGAGACTGAAGCATACTGGTTGTCATGCCATCCTTGTAAATATTTTATGTTGGCTTAAGACTCAAGGGCAGACACGTATTTTTACTTAGTGTTTGTGAGGAACTATGAACCTAAAAAGCTTTTTGTATAAAACATTTAGCAGTAGCAAAGTCAGTTCAAAGCTGTCCCTAGAAACAGAAATTGTGATGCAGCTTTTTTGTTTGTTTTTTTTATTATATTTAATGTTTGCTCTACTATTCTGGTAAACATGTCTACATTAAATAGTTGTTCCAAACAACAACATCCATTCAACAAAGTAGTTTGGAAGACAGTATTCAGAAAGCATAGCCTACCCTTCTTCTTAAAGCAGTGGCATTGACATCTTCAGCAATAACTTGCTATATTTTTTCACTATTATTATTTTGTGAAGCAGCTACAGCTTGGTGGTATTTCCTGCCTGCCAAAATAATGAGACTGGTAGATTGGCACAGACAGCGCGTTACTAATGCGCATCCTGTATTGTCCGGTGTCCCAACGAGCTTTCCTGTTGTTTCAACTGTTTTTTCAAAGAAATGACATAGAAATTCTATTTGGGACATAACTTGAGGTTCATAAAACCACAAAGAAATTGGTCACGTGCTCTTGATTAAAATGAGAAAGTTTGAGAGCTAAAGAATTTTCCTGTGCAGAAAACCAGTATAAATGCTGTGGTGCCTGAGCCACATTACTTGCTAACACTGACTCCACAGATGCATCCCTACATTTGGAAATGAGGCAGAGTCAGTTGACACTTCACAAAAAAACCCAAACCCAACAAACCCAAAAACCATCAACCAAACAATTATCCAGCATTAGTATTTATTTTAGAATTCAGATTTCAATATCTTAATGCTCCTCTGTGTTTCCCTGGCAGCTCCACAAAAGCCAAACCACATTCCCAGCTTGAGTGGCCATGCTTACATGGCAGCTTCTGCCTGCGTTAGCGCAGGGCCTGACTCAGGGCTGCTGTGTGACATCATTAGCAGGGAAGTTTGAATACAGAGCTATGTTTGAGAGCCAGAGGAAGTGCAGGAAGGAAGCTGAGTGTCAGTGAGTCATGTCGTATAAATGCATGGCAAGCTGTTATTGATAACGTGCAGCCAAACCATAGTGTTGATTTTGGAAGATTTGGCATGGGAACTAAAAGCAGCATCCTGACCTCAGCTGCTATTTGTTTGTATTTAGATTTCCAATAATGCTGGTTTGGTTTTTTTGGAAGAATTGTTTCTTTTCAGATACTCTGTCTTAATTTATCTCACAGTTCGTGCTAGGGTAAGGACCCGTAGGGACTTAAACGTTTAATCTGTGTGAACAAGGCATCAGCATTTTTCTGAAGACTTGCCTCCCCTTTTCTGTGTGAAGGAAAAATGTCTCCTTAGTGGCAGGCACCCTGCCTTGCAATTTCCGTTGTGTGAGCTTGGACATCTGTGCGATTATCCTCTGGGAGCACTTGCAGCTTGACACACATGCATCTAGTCCAGCTATTTTTAATCACTGCTTTTCAAGTGTCTGCAGTGAGTTTGGCGACATGAATGGGAACAGTGTTTTCCAACTTTGAGGCCTTTGGTATTTGCTTTTTGTAGTCCCTCAGCCCTGCTAAAATCCTGAAGTATCATAAAGGTTAATCGCTTCCAACTGTCCAGGAAACTTCATTATAAAGCTTGAAAATATTACAGTGCCCACAGAAACTGAATGCAAAGATGCATTTGAGGATTATAAGAAATACCTAATTTCTGTGTTATCTGCAGCCATACTTTTATAGGAATATAACGTACTGGGTACCAAGTAGTCTTTAAGCTTTTTAAAGTTACTTTTAAATTAAAATATGATCATATATGTGTTTTGGCTTAATTTATAGGAAAGGTGATAGCTCTGTACAAACAACAGTTACCGTGAGAGTGGTTCATCTTGCTGGAGAGTTAACTCTGGTATTTCTTCATTTTACTCTCTGGGACAAAAGTAATCCCAGGGAACAATATTTTCCTTACCCATCCCTTTCTTCCACATCCCCAAGGTCTATACCTTCACTGCTTACCTTATTGCAAGGAAAACTACTGTATCACATCTCCTATTGTCAGTGTGTGAAGTAGTTATAAAACCAGACCTGATGGATAATGATCCATTTGAGGTCTCAGATCTCTGTCTTCTATTCCAACCAGCAAAAGACACTTGAAAAAGCACAGCACAGTAATTGGACTCATGAAACAGTATTTTAAGTGATGTTACAGATGTAAAATTAATGGATGATATAATTCTCATTGTATTGATCAATTTCGAAGAATAACTTGTATTGCAAGTTGATTTAAAACTGATTATTTGAAGGTTAATAGAACAAGAGAGTAAAAAAGGGTTTGAAGGGATTCCTGTAAACTATATACTTTTCTTTGGCGACCGTGTAGGATCAAGTCGATCTATGTCCATTCGAGGAGATATTTTTGTACTCTCTTCTTGAAGACCTCTGGTGATGGAGACCCCGCAATCTCACTGTGCAACCAGTGCTTCACTGTAGTTTAGCATTAGAAAGTTTGTTCTTGAAAGTGTAGTTTGAAGTTTTCTTGCACATTAAATTAATTTCCTCTTGTCCTTCTCAGATGTGGAAAAAAAAAAGATTATTTTCTTTCTCTTTAAGGCATATATTTGAAAACTGCTTTCATGTTTCAGCCCATTCTTTTTAAATTAACAGTCCTACTTCCATCAGATTTGCCTTGCTCTCCACACTTTTTAGATCCGTGGTCACTTTTTTGTTTCTCTTTGCTGGTCCGTGCTCTTTTTGACATTCGTTGTCCAATACTGAATGCCTCAGGTGAATGCAGTTCAACAGGAATCACGCTGAAGCTGATGGAGTTGTATCTGACACTGGAGACTGGTAATTCACAAAAGTAATCCCTCTGGATTCAGCAGAACCACAGAGATAAATGCTTCTCAGTGTGAGAAAGGAGTGCAGTCCTGCCACTGAGATCTAGCAAATGTTACTGCAGAGTCATTTTCCTCGTCCATCACTTCAGCACTATTCTTTTGCATTCCTTAAGTCATGCCTCCTATCTTTTGCTGCATCAAATATAAGGTCTTGATTTTCACTTGCAAATTCTGTACCAGCCTATTCCTTTAGTACCACATTCTCTTCTTGGCACACTCCCACGCCTTCCATCTCTCCATTCCCAAATCCCAAAATTCTAAATGTCTGTTACTTGGGATCTTGTGCTTTAGGAAAATTCTTTGTAAACAGCCAGGGCTCCGTGACAACCTTCCTTTCAAAATCATAAAACTCTGTTTCTGAAAAACTCGGTGGGCTGCTTTGTGCGTTGTACCTGGTTGTGCAGCAATCCAGTGCAGTCGTGGTCATTTGTTGTACTCCTCCATTTACAGGCTGCTGTCCCATGTCTCTTTTACACTCATAAGAAATATCTGGGCTGGAAGGGACCTCTAGAGGTCATCCAGTCCAACCCCCTGCTGAGAGCAGGGAAATACTCAACTAGAGCAGGTTGCTCAGAGCTCTGTCAGCCCCACCTTGAATGTCTCCAGGGATGGGACCTCAACCACCTCCCTGGGCACCCTGTTGCAGTGCTCCACCACTCTCCTGGTAAAGAACTTCCTCCTTATTTCTCATCTAAATCCTCTCCTTTCTAATTTAAACCCATCGCCCCTAGTCCTTTCACTCCAGGCCTTTGTCAGCAGGCCCTCTCCAGGCTTTTTGTAGCTCCCTTCAGGTACTGGAAGGTGGCTGTTAGGTCTCCCTGGAGCCTTCTCTTCTCCAGGCTGAACGATCCCAGCTCCCTCAGCCTGTCCTTGTAGGAGAGGTGCTCCAGGCCCCTGATCATCTTCAGGGCATCTGCAGCCGTAGCTGCAGCCATATGCCAAGTAGACAGAGCCTTGTGAGCGCAGCGGCTTCCTGAAGGATGTGC
>JANHFX010021962.1:0-12838 GCA_027560015.1 Chloroceryle amazona | reverse complement strand
ACAGTGGGGATTGTTCTGGCCCAGGGGCAGGACCCTGCACTTGCTCTTGTTGAACCTCATGAGGTTCACCTGGGCCCTCATAAAGAGAGGGAATATTTTTGGAATATAGGACCTTTTTTATGTATCAAATGAGAGCACTTCATACAACAAAATTGTCTGTAATTAATATGACAATACTAATACCAATACTGGTAAAAGAGAGGTATGGCCCTGTGCAGAGCCTGCTGTTCCTTGTGCAAGAAGCCAAATATTTCAGAGACAAATCTCATATTCTCATGTATTTTTTCCAAGCCATAGAATTATGCTTTAATAGTATTTCCACAGAAGAGCAAGGTGAGCCAAAGCCTGGTCATTACAGAGGTTTTTCTCTGTAATTGAGTGGTTCTAGAAAACATTATGAAAGATTATCTTGGGAAAAGAAGTAAATGTGAAGAGCAGCTGGTAATCCCGTGAAGATTCCTCCCGTCTATAAATTCATATACACCACTGGGGATACTGACAATTTGGCTTGGAATTGAAATGGTCGAGAAGAGATTTTGGCACTCAGTCAGCAAAAGATATGACACTCAAAAACAGAACTATATTTATGACATAGCACAATGGTTAATTAGTTTGGGATATATTTATATTAATAGGAAATCCAGCATCTATTTCTGATAGCCTTGCATGTGTGTAAAAATGAAATTGCATTCCATTGGGAGACAGAGAAAACATCTTTTGTTACCTTATCAGAAGAGCTCAGCTCCTACCATAAGAGCTCCTTCATTTTTGCAGTTTTGTGGGGTTCTTCATTGAACAAATGGTTTTCTTACAGCCCTGCTCCTCCACTGCCTTAGTTTTACAGCACAATGAAAACAAAATGCAGCAAACCCTATCTGAGCTAGGACCAGGAGAACAGTTTTAGAGGGGCAATAGCTCAATACATAGCGAAACGGTGATGTAACAGGAAGGAAGGCCAGAAGATAGAAATGTTTCTCATTTATACATGCACATGTACATATGCATATAGATGTAAAGAAAATATGGTTGCTAAACATGCCGTTGATGACATAAATGTGTGTGTGGATAAGTAAATTAGACAATCAGACATACAGAAAACTAAACTTGGTTTATGCAGTTAAATTAAACATAGATTTCTTGGAGGTGCCTAGTGTCACCTAACTATAAACAGAACTTGCATGCAATGAGCCAAAAGTTGCAGACTTGCTTTCTCTGTGGTCATCAATAGTAACAAATGTCACCAGTGGCAATGGCAACACTCCTTCCAGGCTGCCTGAGCCACGGGGTAACTGTTAAGTCCAACATTTTTTCTGATCATGACATCAGTCCAGGCAGAACAAGATCAGCTGGAAGTTGTCCAGGGTTTCTGATGGCCTGGGACATCTTGCCACTATGCAACAGCAAGGACTGCAGGCTGTGTGTGACCTGATGCTGGATATGAGCTTCACAACCACTCTTCTTCTACTGTGCACTGTGCCATGACAGCATGAATCAACTTTGCAGCCTGCCTTGACCCTGTCACAAGTCTGGTATGTTCCCAGGACTGTCAGATTTGCTATGTGTGTATGGTAGGACTGATGCTATCTATATCTCGTGTTTGATCAGGGTCTTTAGGTGTTTTTTTTCTTATGGGTATGGGTGGATTCAGTGACCTAGGAGGTCCTTTCCAACCATGAATATTCTGTGATGCTGTTTTACTGATATATGGTACACAACACCTGTATATATATTTCTATCCAGAGACTCCTAAACAAAGCAGCTTTATGTATTAGTGAATCCCTCACAAATCGATACCCATCTCTGTATTCCTTGCCTCTCTTCCTTCCGTGTATATGCCCTTGAACAGAGAAGCCCTGCCCCTCACCACCTACCTGCTGCATATCCCACATCTTCACATCAGGAAACCTACTTTCAGGGTTTACTGCTATCACTCTCATAGCACTACCAAAATGAAAGAGCTTTCTGCTCCCTATTTCATATCTCACCTGCTTTCAGGTCCAGTCTTCATTTATGTTATCTCTTTCTGTTGATGATGGTTTGTTGATCTTAGGTTTATTTTGTCTTCTTTTTATGATAAAACCCCATTATTTTGATCACTGCTGTGTCTTTGTATTCCGAGTTTCATGCAGTTAAGTTTTGCAGTGTTTTTGTGTGCTCAATGCTTTTCTTTCTGTAAAAGCACCTTTTTATTGCCTTTATAATTTATATATATTAATATATACATATTGCCTTTATATATTGCCTAATCTCACTCGGTTTACAACTTCTCCAAATGTTCAGGCTTTGTACCTGGGAAAGAAAAGGAGCACTACAGTTTTCTCCTAAGTAGATACCTCTTTTCTGCCCCAGATCGCAGGCTCTGACTCTAGATAACAGACTGACTTGTGATCTAGATTGTGACTGAATCCTTCCAGGTCAAAGGCAAAGATGTTTCTGATTGCAGACCTGCAGCCCAGCTCCCATACTGTAGCATCAGGAAGAAGGTAAAGGACAACCTGGATTTCTCTCTCTCTGTTGATACCTACTGGCATTTCTAGCAAAGGCAATCCGTCCTCTACCCAAGAGAATTATCCTCTATCCCTACATCTGCTGTTAGTTCAAATTCAGTTCAAATAGCCTGGGGCCTTTCTAGAGTTGCTGAAATCATTCTGTAGAAGCCCTCCTGAGGTCTTTTGGGACAGGATCTCAGGTCAAATTGATAAGCTGCATCCGCTTGCTCTAAGCTAGAAAGTGATGCTGATGGGCAAGACTGCTTCTGTTTGTTGATTTGCTATAGCAAGTACTGGCTCAAGTGCAGCTTCTGCTGTGTATAGTGGCAGATGCCATCACATGTGACTCACACTTTCTCTTCATTCCCCTTAACAGCAGCCTCTCCAATTGCTGCTGCAACTTCTCAGCTTGAGGAGAAATCTTATTTCTTAATAAACAAACAAATTAGCAAGAACTCCAGACACCTAGATGTTTGGGATAAAAGGCTGTGGTCACTAGCATTTCTTCAGTAGAAAATAGCAAATTCCCAAACCATACTGTCTGGTACAGGATTCATATCCTATGAAACTATATGGCTCTGAAGAGGACAGAAGATAGAACCTCTCTAAGAATAAAACATTTCTCCTTCATATTTGCCTTGCCAGCTGATGGCTCACTCCAACACAATAGTTTAATGTTTTCCTTCTTTTCTAAAGAAGTAACACAATGGTTGGACTGCTCTCCGTGATTTCTCTCTGCTATGGGAGGTACACTCTTGTCTTCTGGACAAGACTGTCTGAGAAGCCAAGAGAACTGCCATTGCCACAGACCTTTTGCCCACATCTCTACCATATTTACAATCTCCAGCTTAGTCTCTTTTGAAGGTGCACTGGAATGATTAAGAATCCATTTCTCTGTAACATCTTTCTTCCCTCTTCTTTTCTTCTGGAGGAGCCAGACTTTTATCTTCTGCCATCCCTGGTATTGTACTGCCTAAATGGGATAGATTTCATGCAATTTCAGAATTATAAAGGAGGGAAAGTCTAAGACTTTGTTTCAGTCACCAGAAAGGAAGAGAGTTGGAGGTTCTGTCCTTGCCTTTCACCCAGAGCCCTCGTGCAGTTTTTCTCTGTAGGGTTTCAGAACCTACAACAACAGTTTCTGGAAAGCTGGTGGTTGTATCCTTGGAGGAAATATGAACGTAGCTGTGCAGTGAAATGCCCTTCAAAGTACCTGCTGGGCTCTTTTTTATCTCACAAGAACTCTGAAGGTGTAAGCAGGCATGCTAAGGTGTCTCAAGCTAGCTGAAGACTATGATGACATCTTGAGTTTGCTTTGTATCCATGAGAAATAACAGGGAATACCAGCTCTTCTGCTCCAGAGCCAGGCTGTTTCCGGCTCTCTGTTCCTTCAGTTTTTATCAGGCCACCTTGCATTGCAAACCTGCTGCTTCTTAGAGACCTCAGAAAGCTAAAACAAGGCAGTACAAATGTGATTAGAGTAGCCTGGCACGGTCCCATAAAATTCAGGTTGGCAGCTGCACCCAAACTGTTTCCCTCTGCATCTTATCTGCCAAGCGCGGAAAGAGACTGGAAAGACAATTCCATCAGGACTGGAATGTGATTTCTGAGTGGGGCGCAGAAATCTAAAAGCAGTTCTTTTAAAGTACCTTTGCTTTATATTTTTTTTCTTCTTCATTTTCCTTGTACCTTTGCTTTGTGTTTTTTTAATTGTCCCTTTCCGGTTAAGTCTGCCTACATAATCTCTTCTTTGTCCTGTATTCAGTACTTGTTAAATCTCTGATAGATTTTTATTTATACTTTACCCATCACAAAAAATTCAACAGTGGTAGGGAGGTAAGTTTGGGGAAGAAAGCTGTAATTCAGAATCTCTTGCAATTTAATCTCTAGGTGGGGTTCCCCCTTCCTTATCCCAGCAAGCAGAGACCATCTGAGTTGGTAGCTGCTGTGGTCCGTGAGTCCTGGTCACTTCTGAACTGATCTGAAAGCAGTTGCAGGAAATTACTTGCAGATTGGCAAGTAGGTCTTGAGATCTGTTGTAAGGAGTTTGCAGATTTGTCTGTTGCTGGAGTCAGTTTTGGCTCCACTTCCACCCAGGAGCAATTTTAAATATTCCTTTTCAAAAGCTGGCATGGCTGATACCAGAACAGAGTACTTTTTGTAGCACTTGGTTTGATTTCTGTATTTAAGGTTGTTTTCTTTCCACTTAAACGATTGTACTCAACTACTGATAAAATTCCTTTTCCCCAATCTTTGATTAATAAGTAACATGAATTGTGCTGGCCTGGAAGGAGGCGATTCAGAGCAAAGTACTGCATTTTAATATGAAGTGAATCTCTTTGCCCAAAATTGTGGCAAAGAGATTTCACAAATATGTGAAAGGAATATGCTTCCAAGTCACCATGTTCTGCTTCTATTAGTTTGATCTGCAGCCTTGCTAATTCTGAATTCACGTAGGCTTAAGGTGACCTGTTTCTCAATGTACAGATGCTCATCCTGCATATGACACCATCTGAATGCAAAGATCATCCCTGGTAATGACGATTCAGTAGTGCACTATCACAGGTCTTCTCATCAGTGGCAGAACCCATGGCTTTATTTTGCTTGCTTTAAAGAGAAACTGTGTGTGAAGTAAAAGGTATAGAAATTCCAGAGTTGTGGTCAAATAAAGAAATTAATTAAAATGGGGGGGGGGGGGGGGGGGGGAAATAGGTCAAAATTTGTCCTAGCTAAGTTCAAATTGTTCCTTTTAAATACAAAGAGCTGAGAAAATAGGCAGATGGGAGTACAGAAAAGGGAAATAAGCCAAAGTGATTAGCCTGGTGACCTTCTCTTATTTCTGGTGGGTTTTGTATGCATGTTCACTGTGCCATTGTTTTTGATGAATAAAATTAACATATTCAATTTATATCCTAGAAGAAGCCTAAATTCAGTAATTTATTCAGCACTGCGATTCTGAATTTAAGGTGGAAGTTTTAATTTTGGAAGTTATTTGTAGTAATTTTCTATATTTGGTGTATTTATGTGTTCAGATCGAAGATACACAAAAATAAGAATAATAGTTTTATAAAATAGCATTAGGACTAATTAAGAAAAGAAAAATAGCTCAGAACAATGACGTTCTCCTGGGGTTTTGTTCCTATGCCGTTTTTAAACAATTGAACAATGAGCCACTCAGTAACAGATTAGCTTATTCATCAGCTTTCTAAGAGCTAAATTTCAATGGATTTCTTCCCTTTCTTATATTCTTTCAGATGATTTATATAAAGGAAGGTTTTCACTATGTTGGTAAGGGTTTCCCAAGAAGTTTCCAGCTAGCACTTAGTTAAATTGAGTAGAAATTTATACTGTAATTAGTTTGATGAGTAGATTGTGTCACACAGCCCAGATTATCTAGAATTTGCTACTAAGGAAAGTCAAGAAATGAAAAACAGAGGCAAAGAAAATGAAAGCGCGTCACTCATGGCTGTTACTTATTACTTTAAAGCATAATTAATGATAACTTTAAGGTATCTTCTCCTCTATGAATGTTTGCTAGGTGTTTTGAGGGTCATGGGATGAGATCCACACTGTCTTTTTTCCAAGTGGCCAGAAATGGAAATTTTGAAGGAGAGCATCAGTGCTGGGTTAGCCTGGTCAGTAGGCTGACATGGAATATGCTGCTAACAGTACAGGTCTCGCACTTCACTCCAAGAACTTGGCTCCTCTATGGAAATAGGTTTATGCAGGTTATTTCACTAACAAAATGCAGTGGCTTGAAAAATAGTAAATCTGGATTTCTGATATACAAAAAGGTGTCTGTTCTTTTGCCTGTTGCTAGACTCTTGCTCTCAAAACCTCCTGTAGAAAGGTATGCCATAGTTTAGTTTCCTGTTTCATGAAAAATCTGTTTCCTGTTCCCATTTTTAAAATTCATGGGTTTGGATGTCCTTCTTCTGGAGTTAAAAATGGAGCTCGGAGTCCTTGACATGGTTTTTATTGTTTATGCGCTTTGGAACATCTCCCACGCTGTTCATTGCCTTCCTAGGAGCAATCATCCCTTTCTTGTGATGCTCTCTCCATCGTCTTTGACAGCTCTTGAGCAGTCCATCTGAATATGGTCAAAGTTCATGATTCTGCTTTTGGGAGAAAATGACCAATGTTTCCACGTCACACTGCATGCTAATTCCCAGAAAGACGGCACCGTGTTATCAGTGTTATTCTGCTCTCTGTGTATTCTAACATCGGTTTCTTTTGGCTAGAGCAAGCCAGAGAGCAGAGTATCATCAAGCTATCATATGGCACACTGCTCCATTTCTTTAGGAAATAAACACACCCTTGTCTTGCTGTATCGATCCCAGCTGCACATGCTTCCATAGCCTCCAGCACTTCACCACGTGGCCAGTTACTGCTACCTCAGGTCTCCCCAGGTGTTTACAGCTGCTCTCTTAAGATGCTGTCACCTCTTTCAGCTGGGTTAGCCAAAATGGTTTACACAGATCACAGAACGTTAGGGGTTTGAAGGGACCTTCAAAGATCAAGTCCAAACCCCTTCCAGAACAGCAGAAAACCAGGGCAGATCACTCAGAAAATGGTTTTAATGGTAGGTCTTGGGTAAACTTCCTGCTTTTTCAGTGGAAGAGAAGCACAAGAACCCTTCCAACAGCAACTCTTGGGAGGATGGAGAGGACGAGTAGTGGTACATGTTAAGGGGAAAGGGTTTCGGGTGGATAGTATCTGTGTAGCAGGGGCCAGTGACCTGCAAGTGGTACCACACAACCAACAGAGAATGAATGTCAACATATATAGGTCACTAACCAGCCTGTATCACATTTTGCACTACAAGGCATCACCTCTTACTTCTCAACATCTTTTCTGTCAGTCCGTCTGTAATTCACCTGTTGAGCACAGAGTAAATACATTAGTAAGGGCTAGCTCTGCTATATAAACCAAATCCTAAGCTTCAGCCTGTTGGAAATATAAATGCTTTGAAAAACTTGCAGACCTCTACTATCTTCCTTGGAAGCAATTTTCATACCAAACCTATAGATGTATTTACACTGAATAAAGCAACTTGGCATCAGCAGCTTTGTCTATTAGCATCTACTATCAAAGAGTTTTCAAGAGTATCCACACCTCATATAAAGCTGTTACATTTTTGTCTTTGGTTCAGCTTTTTCCCATTTCTTAGGTACCTTCCCTCCCCTGCAGTGCTGCAGAGAGGTTAGGTTAGCATAGCAGCAGTTCACAGGGCTATGCAATTAAACAAGGCAAATGCTGCACAACTGCAGTTTTGTGGAAAATGCTGCTTCTCCAACACGCTTGTGTGAATTTTTCTGACTTCTGATGTAAAAGGGGGAGATGATTATCCAAGTCAAAGGACAAAACAGGCACATTTAGAGGGTGCTTCGTTCAGAAATTTGTTTTGTGCGACGAAATGAATCCCACCCCTGCAGCGTACTGTTAGACTAACTCCAAGGGCAAGTGGAGAGTCTGGCAGCTGGGAAAGAACAACCGCAGGTACCACTACGGCTTGGGGACTGAGCTGTTGGAAAGCAGCACAGGGGAAAGGGACCTGGGGGTCCTGGTGGACAGCAGGGTAACCAGGAAGGCCAGTGGCATCCTGGGGTGGATTAGAAGGGGGGTGGTCAGTAGGTTGAGAGAGGTTCTTCTGCCCCTCTACTCTGGCCTGGTGGGACCACATCTGGAACATTGTGTTCAGTTCTGGGCCCCTCAGTTCAAGAAGGGCAGGGAACTGCTGAAAAGAGTCCAGGCAGAGCCACAGGGATGCTGAAGGGAGTGGAGCATCTCCCTTATGAGGAAAGGCTGAGGGAGCTGGGTCTCTTTAGCTTGGAGGGGACTGAGGGGTGACCTCATTAATGCTTATAAATATGTAAAGGGTGAGTGTCAGGAGATGGAGCCAGGCTCTTCTCAGCTCTATCCAGTGATAGGACAAGGGGCAACAGGTGCAAGCTGGAACATAAGAGGTTTTGCAGAAACATAAGGAAAAACTTTTCACAGTGAGGGTAACAGACACTGAAACAGGCTGCCCAGAGAGGTTATGGAGTCTCCTTCTCTGGAGACATTCAAAACCTATCTGGATGCATTTCTGTGTGACCTGCTCTAGGAGATCATGTTCTGGCAGGGGGGTTGGACTGGATGATCTTTCAGGATTCCTTACAACCCTGAACATTCTGCGATTCTGTGATTAACTTCAAGTTTGTTTTGTCCATGTGCCAAAATCTAGCATCATGATGATTGGGATTATCACACCATTCATTTTCAGTTAAATATAAAAATTAATCACATATTTCCAATAGTGGTTAGTAAATTTTTTCATACCTTACATTATTTTGATTTTTAATTATTTATGACAAAAAAGTTGCAATGGAAATTCTGATTTTTTTCTTGACTCCTCATTTTCATTTATTCTATCCTGCTCTTGAACTGAGTCTTTTCTGTGGAACTGCCTTAGTCACTGCTGAGGACACTCACGTTCTGTAACAGGCCTGTCCCTTTGGATAAAAGGGTTCAGTATACCAGGGTATGTCCCTTTGAAGTACACATTTTCAGGTGACCTGCACATTGTGTTCCTAGCCCCCTTTAAGATTATATCTGTGTAATTAACCACTGACAAGCAGTGTTACATGTTAAACCTAATAGCTCCTAAATAAAAAAGGAAATATCCTATTATCTGCAATTATTCACTTTACTTTTTTTTTTTCCCCCCAGAATGAAACATAGTAAATAAACTGGAGCAGTAAATAGGCCTAACAGTTTAACCTGTTTTGTTAATTCCAATTATATTAATTTCTCCTCTGGCATTAATAATGTCTTCCAGAGTGTTACTGCATCAGTATTGTGTTTGTAGAACTTCTCCAGCAGAGTTAATTGATTTCTGAAATGCCAAACCAGTAAGGTTTACTAATTGTTTTTCCTGCAAAACCATTAAGGTTAAGCTGTGCTTTTTATTACAGCCATGTCAGCATCTCAAAACAAATTGAGGAGACTCTCAGGGGTAAAATATTTTTCTGCATAATGTAGGCTGCTAGATAAAGACAGTGATGAGGATAGTGCAGTTAAATAACTACTCTCTAATTAGATTCTCTCCAAAAATGAGAACCACATGAGAATCCAAGAATTATTACAGTTATTACAGTAAGGTACAAGTGTAATGCTCTTGATTACTATCACTAACTAAGCTTTCTGTCGGAGCAAGATCCTTACACTCGACCTTTCTCTTTGACTCCTAAAAACAACTTAAAGGCAAACAACAGAGAGCTCTTCACAGGAAAAGAGTTTCATTCTTTCTAAGTATACTTTTACATTCTAAGTGTATAGAGTCATAAACTATAGCTGCTCCTCAGATACCACACAATCAATTCAGTATTCTTTGTTCTGTAAGTTAACATTGTACTTACAGTATAATATCTTCAAATAATAATATTCAAAAGTGAACATGCCAAACATCTTTTGAAAAGACATTCCTACTTTGCTAATGTCTTAGAAGAACAGTTGATGTTTCATTATCTCGATTACCAAATTTATAGATCTTTCAAAATAAGACAGGTATGTGTTACCACACGGAGAGCTGACCTTTATCATTCCGCTAACAGTAACTGTGCAATATCCCTTTTATTAAACTCATACAGTTCTGCTTCACTCCTATGCCCAAGATCTAGAAAACTTCAACGTGTGGCACAGAAACAAACCCAACATTTCAGGCAGGTATCTAAGAAGTGTAACTGATTTCTGTTAACGTTATTGTTAAAAAAAAAATAAATCTTAGATTAGGCAACAAGTACCTAATTGAAATCAGCGGTAATCGCTAGTGGCACTGTTTAACATCTGCTGGCTTGTAGAGTCTCTCTCTGTTGACCTTTTCCTTTATGTTTCATAGCTTTTACTTGTAACACCAGAAGAACAAGGTCTGTAATTGTAATTAAATCAATCTGACAATGAGTCACTCTCCAGCAGTTAAGGAGGAATCGGGAGAAAAATATCTAATCTTAAACATGAATGGTATTTGCTGGAGGAAATGGAGGAAGGGAGGGTGTAAGTAATTTTTTCTTTAAAGGGGAATGTAAAACTTCCCAGGAATTCATTACATTTATACTTTTTTTTTTTTTTCGTAATCTTGTGCTTTATAATCTAGAGTGATGAAACAGACTATGTTGAAAAAGTAATGGTGTATTGAAATCCCCTGTAAATACAGATTTCCTCCTGTATGCAGAATGGCAAGTTTCAGGTTTTAATTACAAACATTGTTTGGAATTAGACAAAACTACTGGCAGGAAAAAGGACCACTTTTTTTTTTGCATTTTATCCACTGGCACTGGTTCAGAAATGGTAAAAATCTGTAGGAGGCACCTGAGCATCCTATACTGGCTGGTGACAGTTCTTGAGAGCCAGCCTCTATCCTGGCATAGGAATTGACAGCAGGCGGGTTGGAAATGACGATGTCTGGGAGTTTCGGACCTCTTCATCCTCTCTGCAGATCATGTGCCTGCCTACACATTTTATCCTCCATCCACTTGAGGTTCAAGCTCAGATTAGACTTGCACGTCAGATGTTATCTTTCCTGTAGCATCTAGAATGAAAGTTTCAACTAGGCTGCGAGGTCTCTGATATGGTTCATCCTATACGTACGCATGTTTTTTTTCACATAGTTTTTGATAATATTGTGTGTTCCCATAAAAAATGGATCTTATTTCTGGTTCCATCCTGGAAGTAGGGTGTCTTCTAATATAAGCAATAAAATCCAACAGCCCTACATTAGTGGTAAGTTGCTTCATTCTCATGTTACTTTCTTGAATTGATCCTTTAAGGTCATATGAAAAAAGCTCTCAATAGGTACTCAAAAAACACTTGACTATCAAAAACTCCCTGGCAGGTAACGTACTGCGAAATCTCAACACAGGATCAAAAACTCTTAAGACTTTTGAAGATGAGAGGTGGATACATTCTGGTACCAAATGTGGAACCGCCCTTTTGTAGAAGGAAATCTGAGTCTCTAAGTAGGTGAATATCTCAATAGAGAGGAAAACGTAGAGTAAATGCAGAAATCAGGCTGTTTGCTATAAAGAGCCTTAAGAATGTTTAGCACGAAGACTGGAGGAACTCCAGCTACTGTATCAGGATAATAAATACACCCACTGTTGGCTGCTTGATGGGGCTTGCATAGCTATGTGTTCAGACTAAAGGGATGCTAAGATTCTGAAATACAGAAAAGTCAGTGAAATAGTGATAATTCCTTAAACTCACAGTCAGATTAATTTATAGGTAAGGCATCTCCTCCCTGCTTAAATCATCTGCCAGAATTACTTATTCTCATTCTTTAATCATGTACACGATAAGGAGGCTTGGCACAGTGCATGGCTGCTATACTCGAGGAGCTAAAATACACTGTCATGAAATACATCCCTGTATCTGATTTTATGATGTTGTATTTGGTTTAGTGTAAACACTTAGATATTTGAATTAATGTTTTAATTGAATGTTTCTTCTTTTCATCAGCAGTAGAACTTTAATAGTGACAGATGGGTTTTAAAGACAGCCTGAAAATACTGGAGGGCTCTGAATGTGAAAAAGAAACTGGCCATTAAGCCACAGCTATTCCTGTAAGGGATGAAACATCTGAACTACATAATAAACTGATCAAAATTCCAGACGTTCTATAAATAATTCACAGTGGATCTCTCGCAGCTCATAGTAAGGTTCTATGTATCTGATGGTCTTCAAGCTCTCATAAGTATGGTAGGTCACTGATTAAGTCAACAACTAGCCACTAGTCTTGAGGTACAGCTAATTTGGGAAGAAGGACCTCAGCCTTTTTCCATCAGCTTTCAGGCAGCCAGTGGCCTTTGAAATCTCAACTGTCTGAAGCTACACCGTTCTGTGGCCAAACAGCTGGGGATAATTATTTAAATGTCCTGTCTGGTTGCCTCTGCAGTATGGACATGTCCTCAGCTACACGTCACTATCAGCTGGAGCACAGGAAGCAGGATGACTGTAATGAGCCATCTCCCTTTTCTTGTCATGTCATTACCCCATGAAGTATAAAATGATTGCTCCAACTTCTGGATCTTCTAGAAAATCTGCCTAGGTTATTCCACAGCTGGGAATCTGTTCTGATATTCCACTGCTAATGTTTCTGTTGTCTGCCACTCTTGCTAGCAGAGCAACAGGCCTGGAGGACACTACAGGCCTTTTCTTGGAAGACTTAAGTCCCGTAACCAAGTGAATTTGGTGCGCTACATTTTCTTCTCTTCTTTTCCACTCTTCTGCTCTTCCTCTTTCTTTCTTTCTTTCTTTCTTTCTTTCTTTCTTTCTTTCTTTCTTTCTTTCTTTCTTCCTTTCTTCCTTTCTTC
>JANHFX010021961.1:0-21608 GCA_027560015.1 Chloroceryle amazona | reverse complement strand
ACCGGGTCCGGGCAGGGCTGAGCTCCCGGGGACCGGGACCCGACCCGGGGCCGATTGCGGGGCCCGGCCGGTCCCAGCTGCTGGCGCCGCGGAGCGAGGTCGGAGCCTCCGCGGGAGAGGAGAAGAAGAAGAAACGGGCTGTGCAGAAGCCTCGGGGCCAGTCCCGCTCTGCGGATGCTGACCCGGGGGAGGGCTGTCCCCCCTCAGGGCCGGCCCCACCGCCGAGCAGCTCCCGCAGCGCAGCTGGGAGAGTCCTGTTTCCCCGTCGGGGTTTCACGGAGCCGGTGCTGCGCGGGTTGGGGGACCGCGGTTCTGGAGTCTCTGGAGTCGCTGTCCCTTGCTCCAGCCACGGCCTTGAGCTAATTACTCTGTGATCTCCGTCTCCTAATCGCGCTGCCCAATTTGCAACCAGCGACTTTTCATTAGGGAGCTGTGGGATGGGCGCTGAACGGACCAGCCCAGAGGAGAGAAGAGCCTGATGTGTTCATTGCCCTCAGCCTAGGTGAGCAGAGCCTGGCCCACGGGTTTTGGCCCACGGGTTTTGCCCCCCAGGGCACGGAGCTGGGCCTGGGCACCAGCAGCTCCATCAGTGGTGATGTGTCTATGGTTGATGGCAGGAGGACAGCTGGAAGATGCCCTCTGAGTGTTTCACTAAGTGAGTCTTTTTTTTCTGTTTGTCTTTTTTATGGCTCTGTAAGTCATTTTGTGGTGTTAAGTGGGAAAGGGTCTGGCCATGAAGACCTTGTTAGGAAACCACGGATGTGGACTCTGTGGGTTGCAAACAGCCCAAGTCCTTCTCGGGGTCAGCTCCATAACACTGCATAAAAACCATCCTCAAGCAGGAGAAACCTGTGAGAAGTGAACATGCTGGAGTCCAGGAAATCATTACCTGCTGGTTTGAGGTCACCAGCCTCATCTTTGTAGAACAGACAAACAGGAGTGAGTAAAACATTCTTTTATTGGCTCATGGCAACAGTGAAACAAAAAGCTCGACTGGACTGTAAAAGAACATGGTGACTGAACAGTGCTTGAACAGCTGGAAGAAGTTGACTGCATTTACCACAGGGTACTGGAGTAATTTAGCACTGGGGCAAACACCGTAAAACCCTTCAGCATGGTCAGTCACTTTATCACAGTCACAGCTTCTTAAGTCTATAAACCTTTCACTAAGAAACAGATGCAAACCTTGTGGAAAGTGCTCCCGTGAGATCTAGGCTAGCAGGTGGCAACCATGACACCTCTCTGCTCTCCCACCAGCTTTATGATGGGTTTATGCTGTAGATAAACATCGTGCACAAGCACAACTTAAACCCTGAGCCCGGTGATGTGGCCGCTGAGCCCTCGCCGTGTTCCCATCAACTGGTTTATCACGTCGTTAGTAATACAGGAGAATATGAACTTGTTTTTCAAACGGGAACCCTGAAGTTCTCATATGTATTTAATTTCCTGAACTATTGGCTCTGTTAAGAAAAAGAACAGAAGTTCTTCACTTAACCTGAGTGTTCAAAGACCAAAACAAACTGGAAGGGGTTCTCCCCAAGCTGGACTAAATAAACTCTTAAACTTCTGAGAGACTGCTTTGAAACTATCAAAAAATGGCACAGCAGAAACTAAACGGATCTCTTTATTTCTTGGGCGTCTTCCCAGGTCCTCTGACGTGCTGGGTAATAATGCTGAAGATCTTTTTCAGCTTGGCTTTGGCCAGCGGCTTTCGGCAGAACCACACTTGGTCCCAGGCAGAGCAGAGAGGCTTGGGTGCAAGGTAGAGCGGATCGTAGTGGTTACACATGTTCGGTGGCCTCCTCTTGGCATACTCCTTGTAATCCATGACCGGGCAGTTCTCGGGGTTGTCAGGCTTGGCAAGGAGCTGTGCAGCCGGCTCCCCTGTGCTGACCTCTTTGCCCAGCTCATCCTTCCACTCCAAGCACTCTCTGTCACCCTCATCCTGTCTCAGCACAAGCTGGCCCCAGTATAAAGTGAGGCTCCTGCTATGGGTACGTGCCCCAAACCCCCTGATGATGTTGATGAGCATGACAGTCAACAAGCCCTGAGGGTTCTCCTTGCTTAGAAGCTCCTTCCTGCGCAGGGTGTCCACATCTTCCTCGGTCAGCCCCTCCACGATGCTCCACTCATCCTCCTGCTTTCGCTGGAACAGCTGCTGCTGCCGCAGCTGCAGGGTCTCCTGGGCCATGCGGAATTCTGGCCCTTTGATCACACTGTACTTGTAGCCATGGTCCTTGAGGTAGCGCTCAATGCTGAGCTGGAAGAAGTGCAGCGAAGCCTTGGAGAAGTCCATGCCCTTCTGGCTCTTCACAGAACTGTAGAACGAGGCCAGGTAATTATTGAGGTCTTCAGGTGGCAGCTTATGGATCTCGCGCGTTTCGGAAGGGTGGTACAGAAGCAGCCAGTCTTTGAAAACTTTGATATTGCTGTGGCTACGGTTTCTCTTTTTCTCATGCTTCAACATACCTGGAAGACAAGACAGAACTCTGTGGACAGCAAGAAACACAGACTAGGTTTGGCTGGACTTACAAGGAGATCAGTGAGGAGACATGAGATGTAGAATCACCTTCACCTTTGTCCTAAAAGTAACTCAGAGATCATGGGGCTCTCGCAAACCCCTTCCTCTAAACCTCTGGTTCAGGTCTGTCCCCTCAGCCAGCTGCCTCCTCACAACACCAGTCCTGCCAGGGTAAGAGCTGTCCCCCTCCTGCTGTCTCGCACTTGGCTGTGAACCTGGCGTGTGCCACACTGGTAAATTTAAGATATTGCTTCTGTTTGAATGATGGTTTAATGGGAATGAGCTCCCAACGAGGAGTGAGCGCAGACTGTCCTCGTGGATGTGTATGTGGAAAGAATCAGTGCAGGTTCTACAGGCTGGGACTGGAGATTGGGCCTGTCACTGGTGGCTCAGCTTGACACTGAACTTCACCCGGCTGCTTTGGAGGTGGCCCTGAGTGTGGTCGTGGGACCAGCCCATTACTGTGGCTGCAGCCCTGAGCCCACAGTGCTGGCTGCGAGGCTCAAGCAACCCCAATGGACTCGATGTCCTCTGTCAGTTGGCAGCTGCTCTGGTGTGTGTTTCATGGTGACTGCAGGAGCCAAACTCTGCTCTGTGAAAACAGATTGGAGTTGGGCTGCCCAGGGACCTTGTGATCTGCCTCAGGACCAGGCAGTGCCCAGTTCACGTGCTCAAAGTGGTGTACAAGGCGTTGTGCAAAATGTAATTCAAAGCATTTGTCTGTACAAAAATCTCTTCAGAGCCAGGGAGCTCCCACTGTGGAATGAAAATGTTCCCCAGGACTTGGGGGTGGGTAGGGGGGAAGAACAAAAAGATTAGCAAAAGTGTATTTTTTTTTTTAAAAAGGATTGCCAGGATTGCAGTTGGGTTCTCTCTCTCGTTACTATGGCAATCCCACCTCTACCTAGTTCGATGTAGCATGAGAAATGAAGTCTTTGGATTGCTGAGAAGCTCCATCTGCTTGCCCGTGACTTTCCCGGGGCTGAAGAGGGGGCAGACTGAGGAGGGTTCTAGAGCCAATGCCTCGAGATCGCTCTTCTCTCACCGTGTTATCTGTACCCAGCTGTGCCCCCTTGCGTGGCCAGGCTCCGTGGGAGTGTCGGACACTAACGGTGCTCCAACTGTACGCACCCTGGGTCCAGGCAAACCCCACAGCTGCAGGAGCCTCTTTGCTTTCGAAGGATGCTGTCCAGTGCTGTGGACGAGGCCATGGGGCTGGGAGTGTGGGAAGAGGACAGAGCCACAAACTGAGAAGCTACTGGGAACTGAGGTGAAAAGGCACCTGCAGGCTCTCAAAACACTACAGATGCAAATTTTGTGGCTTTGATAGAATGTCTTTAAAAGCCTGGGCATTTGCATTCTATCTGAGTTGTTTAATCGTTAGCTTAAAAAATACCTGGCGTTAAGGCTCCTGTGTATTGCCCACATCTCTCCTAAAATATGATCATCAATTAAATGAATTACATTGATTTCATTGATGGCTTCCCCCCTGCTTGCACAGGACCAGCAGAGTTTGGATAATGTCCACACGCTGCTTGTCAGCTCCTCCTTCTCCGAGTCACAGAATCCTTTGGGTTGGAAAAGACCTTGAAGATCATCAAGTCCAACCACTGACTGCACTTGTGTGGACAGAACCTGTTTTACAGCAGGGTTACACCTGAAAATCTTGTTCCACTGCTTTTAAAGTTAATTCTCTTGTTCCCATCTCTGGCTCCAGTTGCTCACAGGGTCCCTCTCTCAAGTCCAGCCAATGCACTACATGGTGATGCAAAGAAATGAAAGAGCAGTGTTCAGACTGGGTAGTTGTGCCCTGGGATGTGGCTCAGCCTTCATTGGGTACCTCAGTGAACGTGTTACATGCTGAAGTGCCAACTGCTTATGGCAGGAACCTTTTTAGTCCTTTTTAGTAGAAATAAGAGTGCCCCAGATCAGAGGCATTCACTCTGATGCTGCAACAAAGATGTTGGCAGCTATTTGAACCCACCCTCCTTTAATATTTGGGGAAAGTGATTAACAGAACACCCTCCACCCGCCCCCCAACCCCTCCAGGAGTAAACTCCAGACTCTTACTTTCACTCGAGGATGGGGGTAGAGGGTCTTCATTTGAGCTCACTGAGCTCACTGAGGAGGAAAGATGAGCTGCAGGGACAGATCCTGATGGTTCAGCCTCCTCAGTGGGGTGCTCAGCAGCATTCCTGCTGAAGCCACACTCGGGAGGGCTCAACTGGAGTTGCTCCTGGATGTCTAGAGCAGCTTGAAACCCAAAGAATGTGACAGAGGTGGGTGACTCAAGTTGGGCCTTTACTTCAGTGTTGGAGACATGAAGAGACTGTAAATGTTCTTCGGGTGTTTCAGCCCTTGAGGAATTTCTTGCTGTAGAAGTTTCAGGTTTGGGCCCTGCAAGATTAGGAGGACTCAGCCTCAAGAAGCTGCTGTCCAGGCTCTCCTGATTGCTGGCAAAGGATTTTGGAATGAAGGCAGGAGTCAGGGGGGGCTTCCCTGTGGGGGCAGAGGCAGATGTTTGGGTGGCTGTTGGCGTGTTAAATGCCACCCTCTGACTGCAACGCCTTCGTAAATCTACCACAGAGGCTGCGCCTTCCAGTGATTCTGACAGAATGTTCTGGTTGGCTCTGTCCTCTTGGTCACCTTCATCCAATACGCAGCACTGTTCATCAGAGGTGATCTTTAGATCTTTGTTGCTTTCTGGCATCACCTGACACCTGCTGGTGTTGGCTCCACCACTAGATGTTGACAAACGGTGCTCCACTGCAACACATGATTTCAGGGTTTTGCTTTTGAGTTGGTTTTCTCTGGCTGGTGGTTCATTATGTATCACACAGACAACGTCATCTTTCTGAGTGACGCCTGGATATCCACTCCAGGACCCTGTGTCAGCAGCATCTTCTTCAGCCCTCTCAAAAAACGGGGTCATCCTGAACCTCTTTTCATCTGAATTAGCTTTCCTTGATGAAGGCTCGTCAGACCCTGACCTCTTTCTTACCCCTTTATACTCTTCTCTACTTCTCACATCTAATTCTCCACAGTGCCAGTAATAGGCGTGTCCAACTCCACACATCCACAGAAGAGAATTCCCCTTGCCGGGATGCCCCGTGTTCTGTGCAGTTTCCAAGGCTGGGATTTGGCTGCATATGGCCCCATGACTGTGTGCCCAGGTCACGAGACTGGCGAGGTCCACGTGCAGTGAGCTGGCAGCACTGCACCTTCCGTCCCCAACACCCTTGTTCTGTAAAAATGTGTTGGGAGATAAGCTAAGTGAGAGAGGATCTGCGGAAACCAGTCCTGAGGACTGGTTCTTAACCCATCTCAACAGAGCAATAATGGGTTTTAGAAAAGAAGTATTAGATGAAACACTGATCTGCAATTTGATCATTCTTTAAATAAATAAATCTGCACACTTTGAAGACCTGAAGGGTACTTTGTGGTTATCCCACTTTCACCTCTGAAATCAGCAGCACTCAAAGGGAACCTGGATATATGGAGAAGTTCTTTGTGGGATGCTTTTCAGAAACTGAAAGAAATGGACCTTGCACCCCCATATCTAAAACTTAGTTTTCAAAACATCTAGAATTTTTAGTGCTGATTCTGTTAGAAACAATTGTCTAGGGCATCATTTATGCAACGAAAAAACACTCACCATGCTGCCGTTATCTATCTCACGGAGCCTTCTCTCAGGTGGAGACCAGTGACTGAATATTCTTTCTCTCTCAGAACCTAAAATGAGCATCATACATGTGTGAGTCTAGATGTACATACTGGCTTTCAAATAGTCAAAAGAGGAAATTTCCTAACTAAAGAACTCAGCACATGCAACTTGTATTTACTAGAGATTAAATCTGAAGTTCTCCCATTCTCTGGGCTGTGGAGGAGACAACTGGGAGCATGTTGGCAGGTGCCCAACCCATCAGCTCCAAACTGGCAGAGCCCAAGGGGTGGCTGAGCTCTGAGGAGCAAGGGCAGGGTGATAAATACAGTGACAAACAGCCGTAGAACTATTAGCAGGTGTGTGGTAGTTGGGCAAAGCACAGCCTGAAGAGGAAAGGAAGGAAAGCACAGTTAAGCATCCACCAAGAGCCCCCTCTAACTTCAGGAGATGGGTCAAGGAATGAAATGTCCCTTTCAGGGAGCACAGCACAGGTCAAACCTCTCACAGCGTGTCAGTTATAATTCCTGGCGGGGAGAGAACAGCTGGCAGCAGAACCATTCCCATCTGGGTGTGAACTGCAGCTCTGTCCTTAGGCTGGGATCAATCCATACGTTCCTCCCTACAGCTGTGCAGTGGCAGTGTGGGTAATTTGGGCCTGGGGTGCTTTGCTGGCTGTGTTGCTGGCTGGTGAAATGGCAAACTAGGATCTTCCAAGATGCTTTTTACTGAAACCTGATGCTTGCTGTAAAAAAACAACAGTACAAAAATCCACACCAAACCCCCATTTTAAAGCCTTTGGAGCTCTCAACCTCTGTTAAATTTGCATTGTATAGGATCTACTGTCACCATGCTTGTGGGTTGGAAGTCCCTCCAATGACCATTCCTCACAGAGCAAGGAGTTTTGCCCACACCTCTCCTTTGTCTAATCTGCTTTCAGACCTTCCACTGGGAATTCACAGCCTGTTCCTGGATCCTGCTCTGCCTCAGAAAGCTGAATGTAATCTTAGGGAGAACTGTTTTCCCCTCCTGAAGTCAAAGAGAGTTTTATCTTCAAACTCAACCTGCCTAATCCCTCCCTAAAGGGCCAAGCTGCTGGGACAAACTAAAAGGAACTTTCATGCTTACAGGGAGTGTGGGAAAAGGTAAGAGCAATGGAAGCTCTGCACAGTCATAAGGCCATGAAACTACTGACTTGGCAGATGAACATCTTGATTTATATCACAGGCATCTTTCAATGGAATGCTTTTATCTCTCCTTATCTCCGAGCACATGTCTTCCTTTTCCTGATCTCTGGAGGAAAAAATAATTTTTTTTTTTCCTCTTTATATTTAGTTACAAATAAAGACTGTGGTAACCTGCTAAGGGTACTCCTTCAGCCCACTCGGGCTCTTGTATTTACATCAGCCAAGAGTTCCTCCAAAGAAACTGTCAACTGGAATGAGTCTGAATTCACAGCTGAGCAGAAAAGAAATTAAATAGGTGTTCACCCACCAAGGCCACACTGACTTCTCATTTCCTCCATTAATAAAAATCACAATCACTGCCACCATCTTTACCTGCTTCCCACAAAACCAGGACCCTGTTGGGGAGGGATCTGGGGCTGGGGCTTGGCAGCTGAGTTTTGTTGTGAAGCCCTGCGCCCAGTTTGAGATCTGCATGGCTGGGAGTGATGTGGGGCTTTAATTTTCTTTCCAAGGGAGGCTCCCATCTGATAACGGACACTGCGCGTGGACCAGACCTGCACCTCTGCACAAAAACAGGACATTCCAAAGCTGCACAGTAAAGGTTTGCTTGTAATTTTACTTTTTTTTTTAACCCCTAGGGAATTTAGTGCACTAAAATAAGCTATAGCTGAGTGAATTCACACTCACTGGAGGGGAAAATAAAAACAAATAGTAATCGTTAAGATTTTGCTTTCTCATGCATCTGGTCTACACAGAAAGCTTTCCAGACTCTGTATTTTACCCCTGTATGCAAGAAAAGGTGGCTGAGTCACTTCAAAGTCTACAGAGTCGCAGTGGAGCTCTTAAAACTCAGGGCTGACTGAAAACATCAAAATGATTGTTCTGTTTGATCAGCGTTCTGCGCCCTTGTCGGGGCGGGGGGGTTGGGGAGACACACACTCAGCACTTTCTGAAAGTCAAAGACAAGCACCTGGAACCACCTGCGAATGTAAACATCTGAATCCTCCCCTCTTTACTTTCAGGGGGGCCTCTGCAGCTCTGTGGTATCTATGGTGTGCTGATGGATCTCTGACACCCTCAGTGATGTAGAAGGGCTTGTGCAAGCAGGAGAACCAAATAAATCAACTAATTGTAGAGGCACTGAAAGCCCTGGAACAGCCGGGTTCCTGGCCCTCCACCCTGCAAGAGCTCTGCCTGTGTTCCTCTTGCAGCACTTCTGGCAGCTCAGAAACCTGAGGTGCACACAAAGCAAGTCAACAGCAGAGTGCTGGCTTCTCGGCTCCAGATAAGACAGTGCAGGAAACGGGAACAATCCCAGCAGGAAAACAACAGGATACAGAGCAGCAGTTCTCCAGCGTGCCTCCCACCCCTTCCCCCAGCATGGACTGTGTTCCTGCTCGCTGGAGGTGGGGGGACAGGGACAGCCATGAAATCCCAGTATAGGAGGGAGCACATTGGCAGAGAGCTGCCAGGAGTGGGGTGAAGGACGCTGCCGGGGATGTAGCATCTGGAGTGAGCCAGAGCTGTGCTTGAACACATCTGGCTGCAAGACGGGAGTGGAGAGCAAAGCAAAAGTAGCTGATGGCTGCCAAAAATCATTGAGCTTGTCCCACTGCTTCTCAACAAGGGCCTTTGGGGTGGATTAATCATTTCCCAGCACAACGTTTTTCCTGTTCTCTGCAATGTTTGTTTCTCTCCTCCCCTCCTCTGTACAACAGCCTTCTCAGCACCTCTTAAGCAGTTTTCCTGCCTCACCGTGTCCTTCCACCAGCACCTCCCGCCCAACTCACAAAAATACAATTCCCAGGGTACAGCCTGTACTTGCTACAGGGCAGCACTCCTCCATTTTGAGAGATGCTCACAGAAAATATCAGCCAGGCTATCTGATGGAGGGCAGGCTCTAATTGCACACGCCAGCTCTGAGTGAGGGAAGAGAGGCTGCTGTTAAACATTAGCCTACAGCACCGCATTCCTCCAACAAGAGAGGGTTTTGTTCAAAGCATCAGGCACTGTTTTTTCCACGAGTCCTAATTATCTCTTCTCTGGAGGGTCTGCGTTCCAGAGCCGCTGTCCTTGTAATGTAACTGCAAGCTCTAAATCAAGGCTCCTTGAAAGAGCTAATAAAAGCCACAGCCAGCTGGCAGTGGATCGCCTGGGCCAACAGACAACAACCAACCCCTCCAAACAGCTGTAGGAAAGGAAAAAATTCATTTGAAACCGTGAACTTCTATAAATAGGACCTAATATTTTCTTTCCCCAGAAAGAAGTGGGAAAGCTGAGATTAGCAAATCTGTTCCTTGGGTAGAAAACGCTGCGGTGATGATGGAAATGGTGTTGGTGACCCTGTTAATGTGGCCGTCCACGAGCAGCAGCTTCTCCCTTGGGTTTAGTGCTGCTGGGGAGAGCGGGGTTTTCTTTTCAGTACCGATTTTATCCGTGGGCTGTTGGGGTTTTCCTGGGGAACTAACTGTTCCCCAGCAGCCATTTGTATTACAAGAATCTTCTTGCACTTAATTAATGGAAGAAGGCACTTGTAGGAGCCATCGCTGCTCTGTTTGTTAATCGCTGCTCGCGCTATTTGTGGTGTTTCGCATAAAGCAGGAGCTTCTCCGGACACGGGGGACGGCACCGCCTCCTGCTACAAAAAATACCGCTTTCAATCCTGGCAGTCTTGCGGAGTTTGACTGCGGCAGGCTCACAAAGCGGGCGGAGCGGTGTCAGAGCGGGATTCTCGGCTGTTCGTGTGGGAGCGGCAGCCTGCGCCCCACCGCCCAGTCCCGGCAGAGGGTGCTCGGCCGCCGGCCACGGGCGCGGGGGTGGATAAACAGCACTCCACGCGGGGTCAAGGTCCCCCCGGTTTCTGGTTAGGGTGGAGGCACCACTCCAACGTGCTTCCTTATTCCTGCCAAAGAACCTTTGCACCTGGAGTTCGCAAGAAAGAAACCAACAAGAACTGGAGAGCAAAGTTCTGATGGTAGATTTACTGACCCCTACGACGTGCCAGCTTTACAGGAAACTCGCTATCTTACTGCTAAAAATACAGCCGAAAATGCTGACTGGTACCGCTGCTGCAGCCAGGGACAGAACAGCCCTCGCAGCAGGGATAAGGGTGTTCCCGTGCCTTCGGTTCTCTCGATTTCTGTCGTGTTTTTTTTTAATCAAATAGCAAAAATTATCAACCCGTTTGGGAGTTTGCTAAGGGGAAGTTGCAAATCCTTCTTATTTATTGTGAAAGTGTTTATTGCAGTGTGATGATATATTTCCAAGCAGCCTTTTCAACTAAAGTCATAACGTGGCACACACCACTTTTTTCCTACCGTGTGCTAAACTAAACTGACGTAACCAGGACTGTAAACTGGGGGACGCATCACCCACAGCTTCAAGCCCCGAGCTGTGAGCCCAGCATCCTTCCTCTGGGTGTGATCTGAGCCTAACCTCTCTTTCCTCCTGCTCTGCATCAGGCATACCTGCTCACAAACCAGAGCTAACCTGCTACTTCCATAGCACGCTCAGGGTGGTAGGAATTTGTTATTAAATAGGATCTGTGGTGAATCGGTGACTTGTAATTAGCTGTAATTGTTCACAATGAGATGTAGTAACCTACTTTTTCACAAGATGGGACTATTTTAATGACTGACACCTCAACTCAGGGACAGGCCTGAGGATTTCACCTTTCCAGAAGCACTTTAAATCTGTGGTGACTCAGCTGAGGGCGGGAGGGGAGGAGTGGTGCGGTGGAAGCCAGTCTCCCTAGGACCAGGAAGAGAAATAGTTCTCATTTCAGAGCTTGAGTGTTTGTTGAGCTTTGTTGAGGATGTGATGGGAAATGGCTCCCGGAGGTAGAAGAAATAACTTTGTTGCTAACTAGGGAGCTTACGAGGACGGCAAATTTCCTCTCGGTGGGATATCTCCAGTCCCTGCTGGGGTCTCAGGCAGATGGAGGTGCCCACACGGAGAGAGCACAGGGAAACCCACCTGAAAGAAAGGTGCTCGTCCCTGACTAAACACTTCTTTTACCAAGCAGTGCCCAAAGGTTTTGGCCATAGGCAAATTCATTAGCTGATGATATGTGGCCGTGCTGATAGGACCTTGGAAGCCACCTGCTTCTGGAGCTGTTGCTCTGATTGAATTTGCTACTACTGTCCTCCCTTTGAAGTGCAGATCTCTCCCTTACCTCCTCCAAGGTCATGCAGGACGCTTCAGGAAGCCTCCCAGGGAGTGCAGCAGCCTGCAGAAGGAGTCTCACTAACACCCAGAGGACAGGGCAGCCTGGGAAAGAAGGGAGAGAGAAGGCTTTAGTTACTTAGAAAAGTGATCTCAAAGCCACCCAAAGATCCCTCGTGTGGGATGGAAGCAGTAAGCAAAAAGCTTCTGCCCTGAGAGCTGGATCTGTGCTCAGTTTGTACAGGTTCTGAATGGCAGGTTTGAGGCAGGAGCTGGGATCAGCTGTATCTTCAGATGCACCAGGAAGAGGCAGTGGCTCCCGGTTTCTGTCACCCACTTCTTGAGTGCTGCACTCTGCAGGAGCCAAGAGCCTCACAGATGAAAACAACCACAGATGGGTGGCATCTTGCCTCTTGGAGAGGCAGCAAAACCCAGCACTGGCACACCTAGCTGCTAATTTGGAAGAGAAAACCCACCCTCTGGCACAGCACCCGTGAGAGGCTGCCAAGCCCCGTCCTACGGCAGCGATAACACACTGCCCAAAGTGGGAGCAAAGCAATTCAAGTCCTCTCTACAGATTTGAGCAAAACTGGAGCCAGTGGGTGGGTTCGGATCTAGAGCTCTTGGCTGAAACTGCCTTGGGTGCACAAAAGTTGCTTCTGGAAATATGCTCAGGAAGCTTCCTCCACAGTCTCCTCTTAGAAAACCACCTGGACTGTCCCTCCAGCAGGTCCCTGCATGTGGCCAAGATGCGGGACCATAGGCCTGGCTGGTGGGGGACAGGGCACAGCCCCCACATCAAACCTGCTTTCCTTTGTTGACCACATGTGTACCAAAGTCCTCCTGACAAAGGCCAAGAGGAAAACTCGTGCTAGATGACTTCTAGTTGTTGCAGAGATGAACTCACGCTATGAAATTAAGTATTTTCTCAAGAAACTAAGTATCAGTGATGCATTTTATTAAGCCCTGACCTTAAAGCAAGAAAATTGAGCTGAAGATGCTCCTCTGAATTAAAGTGAGCTCTGTAGGAAGCCTTTTTCCTGAAAATCCTCCCATGTGCTGTGGGTGCTGCGGTACAGGAAGAGCAGCGAGGCCATCAGCAGTTAAGACGTACCGCTGGTTCTTCCCTCTCTGACCTGCCCAGTCAGGATTCTCCCCTGTACCATGCTGGTGCCGTGTTTTTATCAAGAATATGTTAATTAAATGGAGTTTAGAAAATGCACAAGGCGAGTGCAGAAACCCGTCAGTGCTGCAGACCAGGAGCCTGTGGTGACCCAGTGTTTCAGAGCACCCTGTAAGGCCCTGCGGCTGACACAGAGCACCCCTCATGCAGTGCCCTCTGCATTCACTGCCCCGGTATCTGAGCATCACAGCAAATTAAATATTAAACATTCTGAGAAGATTGTGTTTCTTTTGTTCCTCCAGCAACTGAGGTCTCGAGTGCTCTCAAGTCTCCCTGACTACATGTTTTGCAGGTTCATGCCTTAATGTTCTTTTAATGCTTAATTTAATACTCTGGAGCTCTTCCCACACACGGCTGTTACCCAGAAAACCTCCTAGATGAGGAGACAGCTGTTCACCCAGCAGACATCTCTCAGCAGCATCCAGACCCCAACCTATGAAGGCGAGAAGTGCTGTGGGGCAGAGGAGGCCGGGTTGTGTGGACAGGAAGGAAGCCACATTTATTCTTAGCACCAAGAATCTCACCAAAGCCATCCACTGCTGACAGCAGTGGCTCCTTACATTAGCTGAGGGCAGCACTCGCTGTCAGAGGCCAGCTATAACTATAGACATTGTATTTAAGAGTGGTCGGGCTCTGTGTTAAAACACCAGTTCCAGGACACTGGGTGTAGGCCACTCTTTCTTCTCACTTCCATCTAACCTGAGCAAGTAAGAGCAACTCCAGTTTTAAGTCTGAAATCAGGAGATTTCTTAACATTTCCACTGCCTGAAAGAGAAGCAAGTCCTCCTACCACAAAAGCTGAAGCCCCTCAGGTTCAGAGGCTTCCCTGCATGTTTCCACTGCAGAATATCCTTCAGGAGCATATGGGCCAGCAAACAGAAGACGTCCGCTGCATAATTATGGCACTGACAAACCCATTGAACCTCAGCAGCTGCCACTGGGGAGATTTCATTCATTCCCAGTACTGCCTTTTAAACTTAAGTGGCACTGGAACAAACACATCTTTGATCCAAGTAGGAAATCATTTGGAGCTTTGTGTTTCATAGAGCTGAAGTCCTGGGAAAATGATGTCTTTATTGGCCTGGGTGACAATGCGGCCTCACGGCGGGCCCAGCGCTGCGGGCTGGCAGCCCTCTGATGGCTGCAGATGTATTTGGACATATTTAGTCTTGAATCAATGTGGAAACAAGGACTCGAATTCAGCTGCGCCGCTGAAGCACCCATAAACTGCACGCATGATGTCAGAAGGGAGGGTTGGGGAAGGGGGAGAGGAAGCATAGTTTGGCCAGTTTCTAAAGCAAGATGGTTGGTCTCATCCTTGTGCTGCTTCGTGCCATGTTGGGGTCACTTCTTCCTCCCTTATCTGCGGGGGAATTTTCATGCTCATCAGGGTGTTACGTACTCCATTAGAGTCCTTAAAGGACAGATGTTCTTAACATCAGCCCTTCATGGTGCACAGCAGTAAAAAGAAGACCAAAATTGGAACCTTCTACTGGAGCAAAAGTAAATGTATCTTTGCAAGCTTTGCAACAGCAAGCTCATGAAGCAAGCAGTAAGAGACATCAATAGTCAATAATGTTCATGGAAAGCGGTCGCTAAAAATTCTCCATTCATTCGCTCGCTCGCTCACAGTGGCTCATGGACTTTGGTTTGGCAATGAGGCTGGAGAAGCTCTCTGGGTTTTCTTGCTATGAAGTTAGCACTGGGGTTGTGGTCTAAAGTACCAGTTTGATGTTGTTTTTTTTTTTAGAAGGTATTCTCCTGGATCCTTTAGAAATAACTTACATGCTTCATTTCTTAGAAGGTTGCTTTCAAAATGCAAGTAAGAGAGTCCCCAAAAAACCCACTTGATCGTGTTTCCTGGTGGAGGTAATTGTAAACACGGGCAAGCCAAATCTTACTCTTAGCTACAAACAATTTCATCAAGCAAGAAGCAGAAGGCGTCTCGTGCAGCAAAACCAGCCCAGCAAGAATTTCAAGCTGCTGGGGGTGGGGTGGGTCTATCTAGGGGCCCTTTTTTCATTTAAATGGCCTGTGCTCAGACTAAGAAATTCTCCTGCCTGGAGTCATCTGGTATCTGTGTAATATCCATTTAAATGGCAGCTGCACTGGGGGACAACCTGAGGCCACCGGTGAGGAGCTGGTCTTTGCATGAACAATACCTGAGCCCGACAGGCGAGGGATGGGGAAGCTTGAGAAATAATTCATGAGCTCCAGGCTCTGGCCCTGCTGGGCTGTGACAGGCTGCTCACCTGGAGCTGTGCTTCGCTTCCCACTGATCCCACTGTGCTGCTGGCAGAGCTGGTGGAATGGCAAGCCAGTAATGGACTGGGACAACCAGGTTATTGGTGGAGCTTTGGAGAGAAACAGGTGGCAGAGCCCTCGAGGTTCCGGCATGAGTGAGACCTCTTGAAAAACCTGCTGCTGAGCCACGGAGCCCTTCTGGGTCGTTTATCAGGAAACTGGAACCACCGTTAGAAGGCAATAAAATCATTGTAGGGAAATGCAAAAGGATTCCAGCTCCAGTGTGAAGCAGATTCACAGCACAGGCCAGCACCTGAGCTGGATTCACCTTTCACTGAAAAAAACACCCCTGAATAAGGGAAAAGCTGTAGAGCTGCAGCTAGAGAAGATAAATTCTGTTTATTCCGCTGCCCTAGGACAGCTCGGGGAGATGTGCGGGTGAGGACAGTTGTTTGTATAAATAAATGTTCATTCTTGGCAGTGGAATGCAAACTATGCTGGAGGGCTGGAACCAGACGGCTCAGTAGAGCTGAGGCCAGGGCAAGGGAGAGATGAAGCGAGGTTGTGGGGAGGAACCTCATGTTCACTATTAGCAACTTGAGAGAGTTTTCTCAAGCATGTTTGACATTTTTAATTACACTGATGTAGAGCCTGATTCCAAGGACAAAAGAAGTCAGGATTACAGGATAAACAATTAGGAAATTTCATACCAGCCGGCGAGGGGTGGTGCTGCCTGTGGGTCTGGAGGCTTTGCTGAGAGCAGACTCATCTTTCATACTTTTGAGACAGATGGAATTTGAATGTATTGCAAAATCTTCACCTAGGTCAGGACACTCAGGTCGTGGGTTTTACAAAGTCTTAACCAAAGGCGTGGTTTTTAGGCAGGAAAGAGATTAGCCCGAACTGCTGCTTGCTGCTTGTCCAGCAAGTTTTCCTGCGAGGGCAGGAAACAATCCTGCTGTGTTTATATCAATTGTCTCAGAAGTTGGAACTTTACAAAGGAAAATAAAACTGAAATTTCTCATGGAGAATCAGCTCAGCTCTACCATATCAAGTCTGGGAGGCATGGCCTGTTTGTCTGGTTTCCATGCTCAGAACTTCCTGCACTGTGACCACAGTGTCTTGCTTCACGTGTGCACAGCTGGGCAAGAGCTAAAGGTGCTTGCTGCCCACCTTCCTTTTGGGAGGCTTTGCAAAAAACTGCACCCGTGTTTTAGTTTTTTTTGCCAAGGGTGATGTGTGTGGCACTAGAATGGCAAAGTTCTCTTTGGGGTTCGTCCCACAGGAGTGGTTTCTGTGTGCACCTTCCCTGTGCAGAGCACCATCCGGCGCTCCTGAGACGAGTTGAGCTCGAGAGGAACCTGCGTTCTCTGAGCTCATGGAAAGTCAGGGAGGAGGGATCCAGCTTCTGCCCATGAATAAATCATGGCAGGGATGAATTATTCAGTGCTCATCCCTCTGACATGTGCTACATTCAGACTCTAGAGGCTGTATCCCTATTGTATGTGTTTTCTTCCCAAACATTACAGACGTGAGACAGGCTAATTAATCTAAATAATCAAATGAAATGAGATTACAAGAATAATTTTTAAAATAGCAGTAAAAAAGCTGCTGGAGGGAGTCGTGATCCATCAGAGTGGCATCACACTGGCCAGGGCAGCCTTTCAACTCTATCAAGCTATCCACAATGGTTTGAATCATCGTGTGAATGGTGAACAAACAGTGGCTCAAGAAATTGGAAAAACCAGTTGGAGGAAAGAGCTGGAATTACGGGCCCAGGATCGATACAGAAACAGGCCCAGGAACCTGTGTCTAACACAACCCCCCCAGTATGGCTCTTCCCTGGATTTCTCAAAGGCCAATATAAAATCTCAGCAGCAATTCTAAGATAATTTGAAATCTCTGTTACAAGATCAGGATCTTTGCCCTGCAGTGCTTTTTCAACATTCCATTTCTTACAAACTGAAATTGGTTGAGTTAAGGGCAGAATTGCGTTGAATTGAGAGAAGAACTGGGTCACAATGACCAGAAAGGATGGTGCTGTTAAATCAGGATTCCTGGAATCATTTTGTCTGCACAAATCAGAGACATATGGCCGAGGTGAGCAGGGACCAGGAATGATCCCGAGGCAACACGCGTGGACAGTGTATTATCTGCAGCGATGAGCTGCAGTTCTGGTTTAAGTTGCAGGGGGTACAAGTAGCTTAATCCACACAAACTGGAAGGAAAAGGAAAAAAGAACGAACAAACCTCCTGCGCTGAATAGCCAGGAAATGGCTGGTTCATCCTTCACAGGAAATGAGTCACCCAAAAGCATCCCCGAGGAGCAGAGAAAACAGGGAAGTTCTGAACTACCACGGACTGATAACAGCAGAATAATGCAACCCAGAGAAGTCTCTCGTTTTGTCACGGATTAGAAAGAAGGAAAGAAACATAAAATATGAGCTGTTGTGATTATCCTTAATTTTTAAGTGGCTGTAACAGCTGGTGGCACAGAAAATACCTGCAAATTATCTTGGCGGTCCCGCTAAAAGAGGGAAACAGAATGTGCAACGGCAGCACTAATAATTAACGTTCCAAGCACAGATAAACTCACTTCCAAAGTGCTTTTTAACCTGCCCCTGGATGGGATGCTTCAAATTGGTGCGATGGCAGAGCTCTCAAAAATCCATCTCAGGGAACTTGTGGGCGGGTTTGAATCGCTGACTTCTGGCGAATACTGAAGGTGTATTAAACTCAGTTCCAACCTCTCTATCAGCCAGGGACTGGTGGACTTTCTGATAACACTTTTTGCTGGCGAACTCTTTACGGATCAGTGGAAAACTATTTCATTCGCTCGCTCGTAAAACCACACAACTGCTGCTCAGAAATGCCCTCCGCGCGACCTCCAGCAATCTCCATCAGTTTGCTCCGTCTCTGCTAGCTCTGGACTAACCATTTCCAGAGCTGTGATGAGGAGCCGCAAACGAGGCTCAAAAGAATCTTCTGGCACCCGCTGACGACCTTGCTAAAGCGTGCAATGGTCTTTGAAACAAAAGTGCCCTATTAATTGAAAGGGCTTTAAAATAGATAAAAGCAACAAAAAGGAGCAGTATTCGAATGCTCCCAGTTCTTTGGGACTACATAGGGAGCAAAGTAGGAAAGAGTTTCCTGGTTTAGGAGCTGTGAATAACGGGGAAGGAGGGGAACTTGCAGGAAAGCAGTTGTCATTAAACCCCATATCTAGGATATACCATTATCTCACCAGTTTGGGTTCCTGTGGTTCCCGTGGAAGAGGAAGAAGGGGGGAAAAACCCAAACCTTTGCTAGTTTGCAAAGGAACTCGGTTCAATAGAGGAGTGTCCTGGGAACATGGTACAGGCTGCAGGGCTATTTTAAAAATACAAAAGGAAAAAGACAGGAAAGGGGTCGTTTTTTTGTTGCAGAGGGTTTTTCTTCCCTTCGTGGTAAATTAAATTCCAAGAGATAACACAGGCAGGAAGGGCTTAAAAAAGAGAAAAAGCTGGGTGTGTCCCACCAAAGCCCTTCTAGCAAGTGAGTAACCAGAGCCAGGGCGGGCCAGTTTTGCTAGATTGTACCAAAGAAGCCAATTCATATTTTTTCCTTTCTCCCTCCTCTTTTTTTCCCATGGCCATTTTCATGTAGGTTTCTTTTCCCAAAGAAACCAAAAGATAGACTGAGGCAGGTCCTTCTGCCAGATGATTTTTAGGCATTTTTTGCTGTTGGTTGGTTGTTCTGGGTTTTGTTGTTGTTTGTTTTATAAAGTGTAATTTTGGTCTTTTACTTTGTATTTTCCTGTATAAATTATGCCATAGTATCACAAGTCAGCTCCCTACCACTGTGTCTGAAAAGATGCTGCCTAAAAAATCCTGTTAATAGGGCAGGATAATGCCTGGTAAATGTTGCCCAATCAGCATTTCTGCTGGGACTACAGAAAAACCTCCGCGACTCTGCACGAAGCCTTTCGAGTCCAAGATTCCAGCCACAGCTGCACGGAAGAAAAGCAGCAATTCTTTGATGGCACCCGTCAATAGCCAGTCAGATATTGATCTTATCAGTGATCGGTGTCGGGAACTAATGATGTTTTTCAAAGTCTCTGTGCCATGTTCAGGGTATTTTCTTTAGGGGAGGCTTCTTTACAAGTGGACTGAAATATCCCACAGTAAAAAAAAAGAAAAAGAAAAGAGTGATTCAATCTCCACGCCACCCTCTGCTGCAAAGGGATTTGTACCACAGTCCCTAAAGCAGATTATTCTGAAGAGAGGATGGGGCCATGGAACACCTCTGTGGGAAACAGCTTAGAACAGGTATAGTTCAAGAAAGTGTGTTGTGGCTGGAGAGAGGGGAGTTAAATTCCTGCTCTGCTTTGATCAAATCACTTTATCTCACAGCTCAGTGCCTCTGAAGGGCATCATTCTTCGCCTCCTCTAAGTTGTAAATCTCTTTATCTGTGGCAAAAGCCTTTCATGTGCAGTACCTAGAGAAATGACTTTGGGTTCAGGCAGGGCCTGTAGCAACAGGACAAAACCTACTTTTTTCTCCTGGAACAAGAGACAAATGCCCAGAAAGCCTCCTCAGACAAAGATAGGGTCCTTAGAGCTACCAGCTCTTGGTGAGATCCAAGGTCAGGGGAAGATCTTGAATTTCCCAAGTGTTTACAAGAGTCAGGGGGTAAGTTGGTGTCTGACCACCGAGGTATCTGAGCATTGCCCCACTCTCTGAGAAAAAAACGATTCTGGCCACAGCAGCCAACACCATAGTATGTCTGTGGGGAAAGAAAAAAAAAAAAAAAAGACAGTTTCGCTTTAATCTTTTTTTTTTTTCCCCATATTCATGCATCTAGTGTAAGCTCCAGAAAGAAGTGAGACTATAGAATGCATGTCTGTACCTGGCAGTTGCCATTCAGCAGAAACACCGCCCAAGGATAAGACTCCCAATTTCATTTGCCACCGTAGTTTAAAACCGTTCTAAACCTTTTTATATCTGCCCCTGACCCTGCAGTGTTGCAGCTCCCTGCTCTTGGCAGTACCACCGATCAGGATCAGTGTTTTACTGTTTACCACTTAAAACAGAGGCAGATTGGTGCAATTGTACAAATGTTTTCAGAAAAAAAAAACAAAACCCAAAGCGGGTGGGCTGCTGAGGTAGGAAGGATCCTTCCTTGGGTAAGACCAGTATTACGTTGCCTAGAAACTCTCAAAACAGGGCTGCAGCTAATGAAGCCGAGATCAATGCGGGCTGGACACTTGATACTGGATGCAGCGCTACACCAGGGACGTGTAGCGAGGTCTGGGACAATTAATTCTCGCACTACAGTCAACGGAGAGGGCTGCGACAAGCGAGGCAAAAGAAAATGAGTAATTGCTAGTAGAATTCCCAGTGAGCAAATATCATCTGTATTTAAACAGAGAGGTGCAGCGTTTCATCTACAGAAACCAACTGCTTTCCAGCGCGAAGGTAGCGGAGGGGAAGCAGCAACGTCCTGAGGGACAGGAGGACAAGGGAAAGATCTGCTCGCCTTCCACTGGGATCCCAGCCCTCGTGTCCCAGTTCCTGGACAGGAGCACAGTAAATGCACCAGCACCATTCACAGCAGAGGCAGACAGATCCACTTCTGAATTACTTTTTTTTTTTTTTTTTAAGGGTCCTTTAGTTTTGTGGCCCACAAAGGAGCTCGACAATCTTTTTGATGGGAACTGCAGAAAATACCTAATATAAGTCCGCCAGAGTAGGTATAATTTGTCTCTAAAATTTACTTTAGATAGCTCAGCAGCTGCAAAAGGAAACTACCAGAAGTTTGAAAATCTCCAAAGATGGCAAGTCTGGGGATTTTACCTGAAACTCTGCAGAATTAAGGACTACGGGTAATGACACATGGAAAGAATGAAACAATCTTATCTAAACTAACCACTGAGGTCCAACTGGCTGGAGAAAGGGCTGTTTTAGTCAGCAAAGGGTGTCAGGATTATAATTTAAGGAAATATATTATCTTGATGCCTCAGCAGAGTAGGAAGGTGTATTGTCTTACCTCACAAGTTCTCTCTCTCCCCCACTGGATTATCTCTATCCTTACGACATTAACTGCAATTAAACAGACAGATTTCATTTTAAATACATCTTTAAAGTGCCGTCTGGCGCTATGAAAAGTCCCTAGGCCGGCAGCGCTAATCATTAACCTAATTGCCCGCTCTCCCTTGCTCGAGATGGTGGCGGACAGAGGCGAACGGCTTCGCTGCCCGTAGCCAAGATGGCGGCATCCGGGCCGCTCCCGCGGGCGGCAAGCACCATGTGCACGCCGGGGACTCTTGCCCGTACTCAAGATGGCGCTCACCGCGGTTCTGTCGTGACCTGCCCCCAATGAAGATGGCGGAGCCGTGTGGCATTTCGGCATCCTTCCCGCTCTCAAGATGGCTCCTCCCCGCCGTCGCCCTTCGCCTACCGAATCACGCGGCACACCGGCGCTTTGCTCCGCCCCCCGGCCCGACCGCAGCCAATTGGCTTCGCTAGGGTGGCCAAGGCGCCAACCCCCGGAGGCGGGTACTCCCCGCCCCTGCTATCAAGATGACATCTCCGATAGCCAATGGGGCGTTGGCGCGGGTGAGGCGGGCCGGGCGGCGCCGCCATTTTGTGAGTCTATAACACGGAGCG